>JAVFBW010141865.1:0-12870 GCA_034783835.1 Mopalia ciliata | reverse complement strand
TTACTACATGGTAACGCACAAACGTTCCTTATTATGTACTAATAAATACGCGCTCAGCTGCTCTTCCTCTACTACTTATATTAGCTTACTCATGTATGTTACACAATCACTGAAGAACTTGAAGTTCTTTTTCATTTTCTTCATAAGACCACTGAGTCGTTGTGAAGCCAGAGAATAATTATATGGGAGTTTAATATCCGTATTTGGGAATTGTAGTCTCATCTGATAGTGACTGTCTATTTGGGTTATAGTGTTGCCTACTGTTTGAAGAAAACTTATGTCTTCTACCGATGGTTGGCTTAGAACAACGATTCCAGTCTATTGGTCTCATCTAATCTGGCTATAAATCTGTTCTGTTTACTGGAAATACACAGCAACTGGTATCAGTGTTTTAGTCCCAAACGAGGTTCCATATGACCCAATCTAAAAGTGTACGTATTGCATGTGGACTTCCATGAGAACTGATTACTTCATCCATGGGCTATATGCGTCAGGAAGACCTAAGTTAGCATGAGGAAGTTCTGGAATATCTATTTCTTGTAGATGATCGCATCGGGAGAGATCTTGATTTGTAGGGATATGTGACTTGTCTACAGGTATCCGATTCGTTGTGTACACAGTTTCTAGAGTAATTGGGCTATGGAAACTCATGTCTCCAATCTCCATGTTTCAAGATATTTGTTGTGGTTGTACAAGGTTCTGCCATTGTATCCAGATTGATCTTCATCTTTGATCCTTGGGCACCCACTTGATCCATCAAGGCTTCCCTACAAAACGAAATACTAGATCCAGGATCCAAGAAGGCATAGGATTCTATTTCCTTAAAACTGTCGTGCATCCTGACTGATGGAAACGATCGTCATTGGCGGTCCCTGTCTGGAGGGGATTGCTGGAATTAGAAAAAGCTTTGAGTGAAGACTCTTTATCGTCTGTTTCTTTAACATCCGTTTTTGGATCAGAGTAATTTGGTTTTCTTTCCATGTGCAAGGAAGTTGGATGTTTCCCTTGACAAACCGAACAAGATACTTTAGACTTACATTGTGACCTCATGTGACCTTTTCGAAAGCATGAGTAACACATACCTCTGGATTTCAAGTGCTTTATTCTATCGGCGATATTCAAAGATTTGAACTTTCGACAATCATGGAAGGCGTGAGTAGTTATCTGGCAATATTCACAGTTCTCTTTTGGATCACTATAAAACTTTGCTGCAGTGGAAATACTTAATGATTTATTTTCATTTGGTGTTGAATCACTTGTATTTGTAATGCTAATTACAGTCCGATTCGTGGTGCAGGGGGATTTGAGCGTTTTAAATATTATCTAAAACAGAATCTGGTAACATGGCTTCCCGTCCAAACGTCGGATCAATGGCTTCGGTAGCTTCGTATCTGACAAAGTCTGTCGTTTTGAAAATTTACTTCTTCGAAGTCTTCTAAGACGACATTGTTGGACGATGTTTCGCCATTTTCATGACAAAAGAAAGGTAGTTTCGCAACGAGCTTTCATAGAATGCCTGGAAACTCTAACACACGCACAGCGGCTACATGTTTAACAGCATGATTACACTCAGCGAGGAAGATTGCATAATCATCTAAACCTTTGGCATTATTAGTCGTAATTGCTGGCCATCATGATCAAGTGCTCGTTTTACGAAGGCGTTGGCTACCACATCCTGTCTTCCATATCTGTACTCCAACTCTTGCATTGCAGCTTTGCACTCTTTCTGTGTATCCACATAACTGTACCCGGAAACAATCCGATTATGTCAAGCCGTTCTACCTTTATTCTACATATGTCGAATAACTTTTGGTATTATTTTACTTGTGTACAATTCTTTTCCACATATGTGAAATTCTTTTTAACTTATGTTAAAAGCTTTTCACTCATGTAAAAAAGAATTTTACATATCCAGAATTCTTTTCAACATATGTATAAATCTTTTTAACATATCTGAAATTCTTTTCCGCATAAGTAAAATAAAACACTAAAACCTAACTATTTCACATATGTGGAAAAGAATTTCACTTATGTAAAACAAACGTTTATTTTAGATATGTACAAAATAGTTCCACGTGTCGAACAAACTGAGAAATGATTTCTCCCTCAAAGCAAAGGACTGTATCCAGCCTTCATCTGTGCTGCTCGCGTCTTTTGTAGACTTTCAAGACGAATGCAAAGACGATAGGAATATATTCCACATGCTGTGCAAGTTTAGCCTCTACAGGGCACACTACTAAGTCCATTACATTTTAATAAATGATCCTCTGTATCAAGATTGCAACAACAACAAAACACAGAGAAGCTGACCTAAATGCTGTATATATAGGTCATTGAGTGCATTGTCGAAAACTCCCATAGATTTAGCCTACAGTCAACAATACAAAACCATGAGTTTTAGTATGAAAAATGCCAACTAAGATGACAAACATTATTGACAGACGAATATTATATTAGGCGACAAGTTTATTCTTATTGAGTACTTTTATTGCAGTCTAAATCATTTTATTTTCCAGACGGATCAGACGTATACTAAGGATTCCTACAAAATTGGTCGCAATTGATGCCTATTTTATGGTGGCTGATAGCGACATGGCGAGAGGCCGCTATCGGCCACCATACTATTTAACTATTGTAGTTTCCCTTGATTATTTTTCGCTAGAAAATAACAGATGCTTTGCGAAATGCAAAGGGTGGATGTCCTTCCGATCGGCTTTTACTTTTTGGGCAAACTCATTGCCGCAAGATACAGGCTGTGAGGGAGAAGTCTGTGATTGATGCCGTGGATGCTTTTATTTTACATATCCAAAAAAGAATTCCACTCACCTCTTTTTTTTACATAAGTGAAAAAGATTTCCACATATGTTGAGTAAAGGCTTATTTTAGATATGTAGAATTCTTTTTCACATTTGTTGAATTCTTTTTTACATATGTGGAAAACAATTCAACATATGTAGAATAAAGGTAGAATTGCTAAAACGGCTTGCCATACATACCCTTCCATTCTTGTTTATTGAAAGTGACTCGCTCTTCAAGGCGGAGGGACTGGTTCTGATATATATTTTATGACCGCCTTTCGTGTTTCAGAAAGTCGAATATAGACATAACTATGTCACCGAGAGCTTTCCTCTGTTGTCTGGATATTTTAGAAAACAAAACCTAAAAAGCAATTACCTTCAGCGAGAAGGCTGTAGCCAATATAGTGGAGGATTATAAAAAAACAAACTACTGACACTCTTCTTCTGTTCTGGTGACATTTACTCAAGAGAAAATTGCTCGGAAAAAAGGGAAATTGTTCCGCTGACAATATCGAGCTTTTAATATTGCTTTCTTCAAATGAGTCACATAGATACGCGTTGATAGAATTGTAGTTTCTTCGGTTTATTTTCTTTCACCAAGGGGCCCGCGACCGTAACTTAATGATAGCGTGTTCGCTTACTAAACTCAACCTGCTACGATGTACCGTTCAAGGGCTTTAGTCCGCCTGTCGACCATCAGGTATATAAACAAGACACATATTGTGGCTCCGGCAATCACGGGGTGGTTTTGGCGAGGTTTCTTCCCAGTTTTCAGCCGTAATATGGCTAGGAGCAGTGTGAAGTTGACAATCCGTGGTCTATAAATGAAAGATTCTTGAGTATGACGTTAAACCCCAATGAAATAAACAAACAAATCCTCTCGGTTTTCAACCGTAATATGTCTTGATGCAGTGTGAAGTGGACACTCCGTCAATGGGAACAATTTAAAATATCATACCAGCTAATGTAAGTCTTATTATCATTTATGCCAATCAACGGTTCTCATTTGACCCATTTATGTTCTCTAAGCCAATGTGTCGCGTTTCAGAAAAGTCTATTTGTAATTTTAGATTAGAATCACCACAGGCAGTGTAATTTCCGATTTAAGATTTTGACAATCATTATAGTTTTGCAGCTGTCGACCAAGGAACGAGAGAAAACCTGTAATAAAGTGTATTAATATTTTAGAAGCGTATTTCATTCCGAAAAATTTATGATGTTCATCTGGATCTATGACTGGAATAAAGTATAAATAATTTTTATGACTTTTAAAAGTGAATATAAACTGTATTTTACTTATTAGTTTAAACAGACTTTTATTCAGAACAATTTGCAGGTTAAAACCCTCATCTAAGCTGACGGTCGTGGGTTCGATTCCCGGAGAGTTTTCAACCTTCAAATTTTCTGAACAGTCTTAGAGAGTGTTATCACAAAATGATGAAAATACTGATAGTATAAGTTGTTTAATTGATTGACTTCGTAAGACTAAATTGTCAGAAAAAATGCAGCTAAACTGCTAGAAGCATTCAAACAGACAATAAGAATATAGAAACAAAGAAAAAATATTTTAATTTGCTATACCTTACCGCTAAAACACGTCTCCATACCCTTCTATAATTGGCTTTTACTTTGTCAAATATTTTTTATATCCTCGTTTTCGGCTCAAGAATCTCAAATAAACGTGACGACTCTGTCACCTTACTATACTCAGGGATATCATTGCTGTCTGGGAAGGATATGTTTTTTTTTAATATAACTTGCGTAAGAAAGAAAAACTCTCCGCGAGAAAGCTCCGAGGAATTGATTGCATGTCCAGACTCTCCCGCTGGGAGATGTCCAGGAGACAAAATGTAAGATTTCTCGTGATACAAGGAGAGCACAAATTTGCTGTTATTGAAATTGTGGTTTTAGGGCCGCTTCCCATGATGGATTCGCGGCCCGTCAATCACATACTTTTCTTTTGTTGCTTTCATTTCTTTTGGGTTTTTTCAAGAGTTTGTTTTTAATTCCCTTTTATTACTATATTTAATTAGAAGAATTAAAACCGTCATAAAAATCATAGCAACAATTTCAATATATAAATGTATGTATTCTACGTTTTATAAGAATAATATTATATTATTTAAAGTTAAATTTAAAATCAAATTCAGTAATATATATATACATACTTTGAGAGATCGAGGCGTCGGGGGGGAGGGGGGGGGGGGGAAATGTTGAACTTTTTGTTGTCTGCGAGTCCGAGTTGGATGTTAATGTTACTGGTTTATAGAGTTTTAACGCGTTGTCTATATAATATGTCTATCTGAGGGTTATAAAACTGCTTGGTGTTCATAAAGGATATATTCTGCGGGTCTGATTAGAGTTTTAGAATGCATGTATTATGGTTTTAAAGTTTGTACAGTGGTCTATCTATCTGAGGATCGTGGCGTTTTAGCCATATAGGATAAGCAGGTATTGTCTGTAGTGTGTAGGATCTAAGATCCTGGGTCTCTCACAGCCTAGATTGCTGTGCAGTAACAAACAAATATACATACATACTTCAAAGTTAAACATTTAAGAATCAATTTCTATGTTTTGTTTTTTGAGCCTAGTTATCCTATATAATAACATGTTACTGATGGGTGGTGTAGTTTGGGGCAGCATATTCCAAGCACATAGTCCTGTCATATCGATTTACCACCGGAGAAACCCCCATTACGTTAGCCATGTTATGATTGTTAGCATGATTATTTACTATAAGAAGTACCAACCGGTCATATAAGTGCAAGATAGTTAAACACAGCGTTAAAGTCTCAGTGAATCGAAAGCTCAAGTTTGTGAGATTATCGAAGGTAAAGCGGTAGGCAGTTAAACATTTAACTGAATAAAAATTAAATAGTTAGTATACGTGTTTCCGTTACAACAAACCAATGTTTTTTCTGTTTTATTCTATGTAAAAAAATGTATTATATACAGCCAATTATTAGAGATCAGAAAGCAGCCATCTGCGCCATTTCGTGACGACATCAGGGGATAAAAATAGAATAAATAAAAAATTGAAAATGATAATCCCCTTGGCATGGATCTTATTATCATTAAAGCTAATCTATTTTAACTCTCTGTCTCACTGTGTCTTTAGTGTTTCAAGAATGCAGCACAATATTTTCCAACACATGCAATGTAATTCCATATTGTAGTTATTTAAGGAATCGTCAGTCAGTTGTCGAGCCAGGGGAAATACCTGCCGTAAGCAAGAAAACTGCATTAAGGTCTCTCGAAATATCAGATGGTTAATCCATTCTGAAAGATTAATCACACAATTCGGTCTTCTGTTTAACGCATACAGTGTCAGCGGTGTTGTTAGTAATATCCGGCGGGCATCATGACGTAAACGCACTATATGTCGGAGTTACAGAAATATTGTAGATAATCAATACCTTTTTTTCTGAAAATCCAAATTGGCTCTGCCTTTTTTGTCGTTTCTTCTGACGGCTAAGAAAGATCTTCGTGTTGTCCTAGTGATCTGGGAGCTATGGGGGCAACATGTAGCATATCTCTTTGACGTCCTTGTATTGCGTCGTCGTAATATGTCGTGTGCATTTATTATCTTTAAGTATGACATTAAACCCCAAGCAAAAAACAACGATTTCGTGTTTGTTTGGTTTGTGATTTTATGGTAGGGGAAACCACTTATCACATAACTTGCCACATAACTTGCTACAAGAAATGACAAGACACAGGCCAAGTAAATGACTCCAAAGAATAAGACAATGTGCAAATTTACAATGACTCTACAATGTCTCATATTCGTTATCTCTTCTTCAAATCATGGAGGGTTGGGAAGAAACTTTGTTGTGCTCTCAGAACTGAGTGGTAACATGAAGCCAAAGTGTTTGTGTTGCCTTTGTATCATGTCCTGTAGTTGTCCTGGCTTGTCTTTGTTTTCTTTCCTTTGTCCATTAGGCCAGCATACCGTCACACAAATGAAAATAACTTTAAGTATGGCGTTAAGTCTCTTATGTTTATAGCTTGTCAAGAAACACGGGAGCGAGTAGATCTTTATTGCTTCGTGCTCATTGAACATCAAATTTCTCGAACTGACAAATCATGCTGTTCATTCTCATGCATGCAATATTGGAATAATGGTCAGTCGTTGGTCCATGTAACTTTCAGAGAAACAGTTAACAGTTAACAGTACGCCTGGATATGATTAATCTTGGACTTGTATAAAATTAATTATTTTTTCCGGAACACCATACTCTTGATATCGATGCCCAAATGTTCCTTCTTTCTTGGAAAGAGCTGTTATCCGAAATGCTATGGTGGGTATAATACATAATAAAACTGTTTATTGAGTCAGATAATGTCGTACCTTTACACCATCACAATTAACAGCGTAATGGTTTTCGCGGAGTCTTTTACACAATAAATCGATATAAACAGGTTTTGGATGAATAACAAACATTTCACTGAGTCTGGCTGTTTTATATTCGTGAGTAAAAGCAACTTGACTTGATGATAGAAGCCTTTAAAGTCTTAGCTCCATGGCCAATGCCAATATCAGATGACGGTTCTTCCACTGCACGCAAATTATTGAACGAAAGTGTACAAAAAAGCCTACAAACTACATCATAATATGCTTATCACAAACCACAGATTTGGTCCGGTCTGCTGCCATCAGATGGTAAAATTGTTAAGAGAATTCTTGTATAAAAACCCCAAAAGATGAGCGATTATGTCCTTTCCATTGATAGTAAAGCCGATGGAATCTGTTTACCATTGACTCGATCAATGAGATTATTCTTGTCGTTTACTTACTAACACTGGGGAAACAATAAACATAAATATTTGACAAAGTTCGTTTGTAGAATAATGGAACATGACTTCCTTGTCAATAATATCAATATCATGCAAATGACACAAAAAACTATGAACAGTTTCCGCACTGTACATAACTTTATTTCCCAAAAAGACGATGCTTTGTAGTGCCAATCAATCTCCGAGAGTTATTTTGTTGTAATTAATTTAATTTATCACAAAACTACAATACTGTTATGTGAGAGGATGTACATTTTTCATAATTCATTTTTAGTTGCCTCTTCTAATATTTAAATCATTCGAATACTCGTTCAAACAGGTCTTCGTTTGCAGCAGTGTTTATATAAACCGTTCCGAGTAACTGTTCATTCGGGAAATATGCTTAGACGAGAACATTGGGCTTTTCAATAGATAGATATACGTGCTGACCCCTACTCAATCACTAGTCTTATTCTATAATATACTGTTTGTACCTCCTGACATGAAGAACACCACACACCGATTCATACTTTTATTATGAATGGCCAACTCCCTTACTATGAATATGATAGAAACGTACTTCAGCCTGCTACAGAGAAACGCCGGCTTCCTCCACCCTTTGGTGGAATTCCTAGTTCCCAAACGTCTACCAGAAGCAGGCGTGTAGTTGATTATTAGTAGTTAACATGATTGTTGCCTTGCCTAATCAGGGCGGAAAATCGGAGGAAACCACGTAAAACCCACCCAGCGACTTCCGGAGCCACATCATGTGACTCACTCATATACTTGATGGTTGACATACAGACCCGATCCCATCAACTGTTAATTAGAGTAGGATTATAAAGCGCACACGCTACCCAAACATGTAGTTAGATTGTTAATTATTCATAAATGTGTTCACCCCGGGGGTGAGGACAGCCCATACTCTCTGCATTTGTTCATGCCCCGGGGGAGAGGACACATATACTCTGCGCGTCTGTCCACGCCCCGGGGATGAGGATAGCATCATACTCTAAGTGATTAAATTTCAGTTAAAAATATGGATGCCTTCTTTCTCTGTTGATATCATTGTATCTGTTATGAACGATGTTCATCTTCATGGCAGTTGACTGATTATATTTGTTGTTACATTAACTTGTTCCGTCTTAATGGGATTATCCCCATGCCACCACTTCCTGGTGTTAATGTTAGCTAATCTTCAAAATGGCATTACCTGTCCATGCCCCGGGGTGAGGACAGGGCATAGCCCTCTACTCAGTGCATCTGTCCATGCCCCGAGGGACAGCAGCTCACTTCCTCACTTTATGTCACCAAGTCTACACGTCTCAGTTTTATTGTCCGGAAGTGAAATCTGAGATACCACGCACCAAATCCCAAATTCCAAGCAGACATGTTTTTCTTTAATGACGATAAATTTCCACTGGTCTCTCAATCTGTTAAAAAAAGACAAGGAACAAAACTGTGATTTTTCCACCTCCAGTCTGTCTTGTGTAACAGTCCGTATGTCCCTTACATGGTTTTTGTTGAACAAAATTGCATCCGTCCTCTGAGCTGCATACATTTTACGACCATTAAAAACACTGTCTTATTATCCTGTCTGAGGAGAAAACTTCAAGCTAATATAATCGGGTCTTGTTACGAAAATAACCATACCATATGCAATTTCCCTATAAACTGAAAGTGCCACTCTCGCAAGCACAATTAAGACACACTGGAGGCTGAATAAGAACTACCATTTACTTGTGTAACAAGGTGACAAGTTGAAGAGCTCACACAGCACCATTAAAACCTTAGCCAGTCTAAACTACAAAAAAACCTGACGACCGACACTCATTATGTGTATAATTAATGCAATAAAGGGTGATACGGTTCCTCAGTCGTAATGAGGCGTCAATAGTTTCATCATTTATTACTTTATAATAACCACAAAACACATTCATTCTATTGCAGAACACTGACCAATAAATACTATGGGGTTAGGTTGTTGGTGCAAATTACCTCTGAAAGAGAAGAACTTGGAACATTGAATTTTATTTGAAGTGAGACTGAGCCATCTATTGGACACAGGAATGTCACGTTTGTACCCCAACAACAACCAGCTAGCTTTACAACCAGACTAAAACTTTGGAATGATCCGCGTTTTCACGTTCTCCTTACCTAATCCCATGGCCGATCTCTAGTCTTGGCCACACCGACAACAAAACCCAGCCACTAAACTTGTGTGCATGTTTAATGTGGATCAACAAGTAGTGGATCACATTAATATTTACGATGAATAAAATTTTGTCGCCATATTTGGTGTTCGCGCATGGGCATTATAACGGTGGAACGCAGTTCAGCTGGACACTGAGGACTCGTTTATGTGAAATAGAGGAGATAAATTATCAGAAATGACTATTCCTGAGACCTTATGGCAATTGTTCTGATGACCGTTGCTCCAGACACAACTGTTCTGGCGACTATTGCTCTAATGATAATTGTTCTGATGACCTTTGCTGCAGTGACAATTGTTCTGATGACCTTTGCTCCAGAGACAATTGTTCTGGCGACTATTGCTCTAATGATAATTGTTCTGATACCCTTTGTTCCAGTGGCAATTGTTCTGATGATCCTTGCTCCAGTGACAACTGTTCTAATGACCTTTGCTCCAGAGACAATTGTTCTGATGACCTTTGCTCCAGAAACAACTGTTCTGATGACCTTTGCTGCAGTGACAATTGTTCTGATACCCTTTGTTCCAGTGGCAATTGTTCTGATGACCCTTGCTCCAGTGACAACTGTTCTAATGACCTTTGCTCCAGAGACAATTGTTCTGATGACCTTTGCTCCAGTGACAATTGTCCTGATGACCCTTGCTCCAGTGACAACTGTTCTAATGACCTTTGCCCCAGAGACAACTGTTCTGGCGACTATTGCTCTAATGATAATTGTTCTGGTGACCTTTGCTGCAGTGACAATTGTTCTGATGACCTTTGCTCCAGTGGCAATTGTTCAGATGACCTGTGCTGCAGTGACAATTGTTCCGATGACCTTTGCTCTAGTGGCAATTGTTCTGATGACCTTTGCTCCAGTGACAATGGTTCTGATAACGTTTGCTCCAGAGACAGCAAATAAAACGGTATCTGCGGATATGTCCTTGTAGCTTTACACTGATTAGAAGAATACATCACAAACAACATTTATTATACGGCTTTATCTGACAATATATGAAGTCTTACTAATAAGTACAAATTTTATGTGGCGTCTTACAGGTGTATGTGGTATGTAGATTACCTCCTTGACTAATCCGGCGCGAATCTACCAAATAGAAAACCGTATACAAATTAAAACATATTAATACACTGTCAAAAAACCCTGCCTCTCGTTCGCTATATTTACTTTCAATAGGAGAAAGATCAAAGCACTTAATACTGAATATACGAATAATGTTTTTTAATGACGTTTCTTTGTCTGATCAGGACTGCAATATATCTCGTGCCGTCGCCTTATTTTTATAATGTTTACAAATTCCTTATATACATCGTGTAACAATATTACAGGGTAATGTATAATTTCAGCTCATCTTGTAACATTTTTTAACCTAGAATTTAAGCTAAGCACCGATATTAAAAACCCAAAACATGATTTAACACTTTAAAATAATCTCGTTTCATGTCATTGACAAAAATGTAAAAGATATCACAAGACTTGTATTTTATCGCATATTACAAGACATCTCTTTAAACATGAATATTTGCTCCACGAGTTTCGAAACGAATTAAATCAAATATGTACTGATCGTTATGTCGTGATTTGTTTCATATTTCATTCCTTATGATTGTGACACTAATATCGGTTTCATACAATTTACGTAAAACTGTTTCTCTCGCCGTGATGGATCGACGTCTCCCTTTTGAAATGGAGAGATAAATACACATGGTTATCATATATTGTTAGGCAAGGAGAAATGAGCTTAAAATATTGTCACCCTCCCCAGGAAAACATTGGGTTTAGGGCATTATTACACAATGGAACAAATTATACCACCCGTGTTATTTTAGTTATAAAATCTGCTTGAACTTTTGCTATTCACAGGGGAATAATAAATCCACCAATTCCTGGATAAACACCACATTCTCGAATAATGAATCTGAGAAGAGGATTGTATTAACTGATCGTGATAAAACAGACAAGGCCACTGATTTTCTGACATTTGATGTAACAATATTCCTCCTACATTTAACACTTATCAACCGTTACTAGGCAACCAGAGCTACTTAAACAAGATCTCACCAGAAAAACCGTAAAAGCTATTAGCCTAAAATGGTTACATCAACAACTTGCATCAGATCAAACAAACGGAAGTGTGTAGTGTATATGTGTTTGTTTATTTTGCAGACCATCCTGTGCAAAGAAGATAATAGCATTGTTTTGATGGATTTATCGGAGAGAAAATAATATGCATAGTATTTTGTATTCGTAGGAGATTCTTCTAGTCGCCTAAGTGTTTGCGTTACCAAGTTACCGATGTTTAACAGCTGTTCAGATAACTAGGAAATATTTCGCCTCAAACACTCATGTTGTATTATCCGATTTCTTTGGTAATAATATCTTTGAAAAATAAGAATGAAAAAAAATTGGATTACGATAAATCCGGAAGTACCAAAGAAGCAAAACTAAATAATTATAATCCATGGTTTCATTGGATGTGATTTGGTTTCTTTCTCACTTTATTTGCATGAAATCCATAGAGTATGGCTTATATTTAAAAAGTTTTTGTTAACAAAGACTTTTGTGGTGCGAATTTCGAATTAACCGTTCTTTCCAAATGGGATTAGACGTTTCGGTCTTCACAATATATTGTTACATTGAACGTGTTTTGACTTATATTTGAAACAAGAAGCGAAATAGATGATCGTGTACCTTGACACGGTTTGGCGTGTAGATTACAGAATGTGAAGAGTTATTTATTCTTATTTTTAAGCTTTAAAGGCTCGATCGTGTCGTGTTGTTTAAACTTTGAGGAATTAACATATAGAACTGTTTTATTTCCTTCTGTACTATGGCATTTAATTATCAATCAAAACATATTTCCGAACAATTCCTTTATATTTAAGGTGTATTTATCGAATCAATCATAACAAAATAACATTTCAAATGAACTTTTGCGCATATCAAATATATAGATCAATCTTAATTCCTTCCGCGTATGAAGACGAAAAGCAATTTTCCTGCTTTCATAAGGGATTCATTTGGCAGCTGGATTAGTCCTGTAACACCGTCTAATCCCAAGGAAATGAGAACTCTTTGAAGATTA
>JAVFBW010141854.1:0-12871 GCA_034783835.1 Mopalia ciliata | reverse complement strand
GCCAGCCAAACTGCCCCTCAGTCACCAGGATCTCATTCTCCTCCGACACGGGATGCAACCTACGGCCAACAGGTTGCTACTTTTCTCGCCACTAATAGGCTAGAAATAGAATAAGTAATGCAAGCTGATGGTTACTTGTCAGTTTATTCTAAGAACTAAACCAATGGCTTAAAGCGAGTTGTGCAATAATGCCTATCAAGACATTTAGCTGATTGGGTTTTACCAGGGCGCTTTCACCATATTGTTCGGTCAGAAATCATGGTTGACTCACATAATCTGTTATTTGATTTTGTCTCGATTTCCCATTATCTTTTAAACCAATTTAAGCAGTATCTGTTATATCATTTAAAGAAATATTCGTGACAAATAAACAAAATATAGGTTACAGACTCGTCGAGTGAACAGTTCGTTGCTTTTGCTATGAACTTTGTGGCCTTTTCACTACTCTCTTATTTCGCATTCTCCCACAAGTTCAGCCTGCTACCTAAGAAACCTCAAAATGTGCAAATTTTAGTTTAGGCTCGGTTTGCACCAGTTATTGAAGGTTTCCTGCACGCTTTCGCATGGTTGTGCCAATAATTGCACATTAAACACAGCATATAGTTTCTATAGAAAGTAATGGGAATCTTAGTCCGACCACAGTGCGGTCTGTGCTCAGTGCCCTATTAAGCTTAGCTATCTTTTATCATGCACTGTCAATTATCTCACTGTATATTGTATGACGTGCTGGAAATTGTGTTTTGCATAGATTTCTATGGTATCCGTCTATACAGGCTTTTTGTTAGTGCTGGGGTATCTAATGCAGTTGTCGGATCAACATCAAGTTCCAGATAAATTACCCAGAACACCGGCTCAAAACAAACAACTGACATATTACCTGTTCGCCGTCTAGACAGACTTTCTATCGGTGACCGGCTATCTGATATAGCATGAGCTGATTAACATCAAGTTCCAGACAAATTACTAAAAAAAACCCGATACATCTGTATATACATAATGGTTTTCCGCAGCATTTAAGGAAGAAGGGCTAGATGTGTTTAATTGATTGGCGTTTAACGTCGTAATCAAGGGTATTTCACTTATATGACGACGGATTGTCTACTTTACACTGCATACAGACTTATTACGGTTAAAAACCGCGAGGTAATCTCGTAGAAATCACCCGCGATTGCCGGAGCCACAACATGTGACTCGCTAATATACCGGATAAACGGTAAATCGAAGCAGGTTCAGTTAAGGAAGCGCACTCGCTACCACTAAGCCACGACCGCGGACCCAAGAAGAGCTAGAGGTAGACAACATGTTGGTATCAAATTGAAATAAGATTCCGTGCGAAGCTAAACCGCAATCAAACTAATTCAGCTGTACTGATTTGGACAGCAAGCGTTTCAATACAAACATTATGCAGCTGCATTTCTATATTGTTTATTGATTGCAGTGGTCTTAAATTGTGGATAATAATAAATAAATTGTAAATACGTTCACGCCACAGCGTAGCTGAAATACCGCTAAATTTGGCGTTAAACACTAATCAAACTATTGTGTCATATTAAAAGAAGGTGTTGAGACTGAGGTATTCTATTCATGTGGTCGTCTCTGTATTTCTCTTGGGCCGTGAGGGAGCGGGTTGGCAATGGCCCTGCAGAATGCTTCCTCGGTCAATCGTAAGAGGCGAGAAAAGAGGCTGCTTTCTGTTGCCCTGGTGTTCGCAGAGCTAAAGCAGATTTGTTTGTGATGTTCTGTATTTGTGTCTGTCGTCATATAACTGAAATACCCTTGAGTACGACGTTAAACACCAATCAATCAAACAAACAAACTGTATTTCTCTTTGTCTGACACCGAATCTAAAAAATGGTTCAATTCTGTCTGTCATAATTACATCATTTATCTTATATGTAGGGGAATATTTTACAAGAGGGCACTCTTAATAGATCATTGGATCCCAAGATGTCCCCTGATCAATCTAGCCGAATAGTTAATAATTAATATTATTGTCAGGGTAAAATAGTGACATTTTTTTAATCAATCTTTAGATTATGCTGCCCCATTCATTCTACTATTAACAATTTTGCCACCCAATTTGAGGATGCATCACAGGTTTTTAGTGAATCTGTGGGCGTTGTCAGTTATCTTTGGTATCCTCATGTGGTGAAACCTGCCTGTCTTGTGTTCTTAAGAGGATTTTGTACAAACAATTTATGTTGAGTACACAAAACCAAACGCCAAGCAAACTGGTGTTTAAATGCACCTAATCATAAATATGTATGATTTAGTGAGGCAAGTCTACGTTTGTTTGTTTGATTGGTGTTTAACGTCGTACTCAAGGGTAGTTCACTTATATGACGACGGACAAAAATACAGAACATTACTAACAAATTTGCTTCCCGTTACTCTTTAGCTCTATGAACACAGAAAGCAATCTCTTTTCTCGCCTCTTACGATCGACTGAGGAAGCCGAGGGAGTATTCTACAGGGCCATGGCCCACCCGACACAGGGTTTCCGATTTTCAAACTTTTTGGACCTTTGGAAAGACAAAAGAATGTAGATTAATACTATATAGATAATGACAAATTAAAGATTTCCCCCAAGTGACTCATTTGCCTATAACGGGTCACATATTATGGCTGTTAATGGTCTGCCATTGTGTCATTTCAGAACACTTGTATCGGTTTTAAAAGCCAGCGAAGTACAACTTCTGTCAAAATGCGAGGACTCAAAACGGGCCAAACTGTTTGTTGTTGAAATGCTATAAGACAAAAAATCGATGAAATCACAAATGCTGCGACAGCTTTTACATTATTAAGTGATGGCTCCCAAGCACGTAAAATTGGCAATGAAAAAAAGCTAATTTTGATGCCTGTTTTTAAAGATGGTAAGCCTGTTTTTATTTGTTGTGCTTTACAAGATGTAGATGAATTTGGAAATGCATATGCCGAACATTTAAAGAAAGCTGCGAATTCGGTTTTTTTCTGGCGAAAATGCTCCGATAAACATTGATTAAGAAAGTTTCACAAAAAAGTGTGAGTTTCACAACAGATGGTGCAGCTGTTAATCCTGGCAAGCATAATGGCCTGTGGACAAAAATGAAAACAGATAATCGTGAGTGGTTAGTACCTGAACATTGTGTACTACATCGTCTGGAGTAAAAAAAGACTCCTTAAAACAAATTCCAAAGTTTTCAAGTATAAATGATTTCCTTGTGAACATGTTCTATATGTTTAAGCAGGCTGGTAAATTGAAAAGAAACTTTTTCAATATGGCTAAAGTACTACACAGCTGGGTTGTCCTGGGTATAACGCTGGAAGATTGTATTGGAAATTCTAAATTTGTAACAATTGCAAAAAGATGAGAGGGGTACTCAAGGAACTCAGAGATATAAATTTTCTGGCTGTCTGTGTGACATACCTTCAACTTTAAGACACCTTGTCTAAATTCTCTCTTACTTTGGAAAAAGAAGATCTGATTTCAACAGAGGTGCTTCCATTGCTGGAGAAGACCAAAAGTAAACTAGAAGACATACAGACTCTGGAAACTATAGATGAGCTGAGCTCTCCAGTTCGTATCAAAATTAGGGAGTGATATTAATGCTCTCAATCGAGGTTTAAATAATATCATATAAAAATATATTAATGGATCAGAATTTTTTTGTTTACAACGGGGCAAAACTTAGTATATTTTTATTCAAAGTAGAGTAAACTTACAACTAATAAAAGATACACATTGATTACCTGGTGACAGATTAAGTATTATGTTTCATTTTAAAACCATTGTTCAATCAAATCAAACAAATGTTGACAATGGTTTTAAAGTAAACTGAAATATGGATACACCAGATATCCATGTGTATCGTTTATAAGAGTTGTAATTTACTCTACTTTGTTAAAGTGATTAGTGGCAATAACGCTATTTTTTTAACCAACATTTGCTAGATTCCAATGAATTTGTTTACTATTAGTAAAATTATATTGAGTTTAAAGTAAAACCAACCAAACTTTAATATATCATCATCCTTCACTCATAACTGATAAATTAAACAGACAATATGATTTTGAGGAGTGAAGTAGTAAAACTAGAGTGCAATATAAAACACCATTTAAAAAAACTGTCATGTTTATCAAAAATTGTATAAATTCATGCTACATGTATTTGTAATAAAATTAATTAGTTGTTCTTTGCCTATATCTGTTTTAGATGAAACCGAGTTGACAATTACCCAACGGCTACCCAAATACGGTCATACAAAAAGGGCACGGAAGAATCGGCAATATGTCACTGTCACATTGAATGGCATTTTTGCAACTTTTACGCAAGCAACTACTGTAGATACCGTCAACGGACTGAGAGATAAAGCAGTCTCTGATATCAGTAAATGTCTAGATGATATGTTCCAATCGTTCACACAGCCGATATTTATACACATGAAATGGTTGGATCCAGCCAATTGGATAGACACATAGAAGGATCTAGAATCTATAGAATAAATATATCGTAGAACGTTTCAAGGGGACATTAACATTTGTTGGGTTGCAAAGAACTAAACTAAAATTTGAATTCAAAGACTTAAAAGCCACTGTAAAACATTTTTATGAAGGTGTGTCTGTAAAGAGCTATGGATGAAACTTCTGACCTATCGTACATCAGAATTTCTCAACTTGTGCAAATTGTTGTTACTCTGTATAGGTCCTAGTTATTCAGTGATTGAAGCTGCAATGTTAACCGATAGACGGTTAAGTATCAAACACAAAACCGTGGAAAATCTACTAACGATTTTACTTGGACTGATGTCGATGTAGAGGATATTATATCCAGAGCTCTGAATAATTTATTTACAGGTTCACGGCGAAAATCAAAATTGCATAGGTACCCAACCCAACGGAAAGCAAACTGTCGCCATTCGTCTAAGTCTATCTTCTCATGGGACAGTCATGGTGAATCACCATCGGAAGCCGACACAGCCACTGAAGTTTTAGAGACTGCGAGTCCTGATGAAGTTACGGGAAAAGATGCAAATCCGTCTGATTCGTCTCTTTCTAGTACTAGTTCTGATGATGACAAGGACTGTTTTACGAAGATCCAGAAAAAGTATTTGGAAGACTTACAGTTCTAAACAATAACAGAAGCAACATGCACAGTTTATGCCGCGAAATGTCGCGATTTGACTTTTGTACTTTTTGTGTTTTTATTTTTCATCGATTTATACTGCCTGTAAAAATGGTATTTTTGATCGATTACTCCTGTCTGAGCACTTTTTATATTGTACGCGGTCCATGTGTAATACTTGTTTATGAACCACAGTAAAGAGCTGCTCAGTCCGCCAGAAGTCAGCACAAATCTTCGCCTTTATGTTTTCTTTCTTCAACTTGGAATTACTTGCTAATATGTAGACTAGGTTCTCTCACTGCAGTTTATGCTTCTAGGCAAGTGAACAATTATTCACAGATATTAAAAGTTAAAAAACACTTTGTTTCAAAATAAACGACTTCATAAATTGTGTTCTTTCAACATAATTACAATATATGAACATTAAAAGGTATTTGAGTCATTCTTCAGTAATTACTATATTCTGGTTACAGGGGTATTTTTAGAGAAATTCTCTATAAAACATAAATATTTTACATAGTATAGTGTTTATCAACATTATATGCAAAATAATAATAATAACACAACTGAAAAACTTGAATAATAATTAACAAAATTTATAATTCAGTGGCATAATATAAGCCTTGAGTGTTGTTACTTTGTATAATGTCAATATATACTGAGCTAATAGAATAAAGCAGAAAAAGAAAAATGATAAATACTATACCTTGCTATTACTGACAGACTGTAACATTTTCGTTGCAAGTAACAGTTTGGGTACAAATTAATGACAAGTATATTTTTTATCTATTTTTATGTGTAACTGGGGTACATTGTCAGTGGCGTTACCATTTCTAAATCTGGGCTTAAAATAATAAACACTCCCCAGATAAAAATGATGCAGCAATCATGTGACAGGAAGTTCAGTCAGCGCGCAGTGGATGAAATCCTTAAGGTGTGTGTAGAACATAATCAGCCTCCATCATGTGAAACTGTTGGCCAACTCAACCCGTAATTTTATTCAAGGTCAGTGGTGTAATCAATTAATTTGACAAACTATGTATTTTTGATGAAAATGACTTAAAACAGTAGTTTGGTTTAAATGTTTTAATAGGCTTGCTCCGCCAAATAAGGTCTGCACTGATCATGGTGGGGAGAAATCATTAATGTGATGTCAAATGTCAATGGTGTAACCAAAATTAGAGTAACACCATTGACTAAACAATAACGCCATTGACAAGAAAGGTATAAACACATTTTAAAGTTGGATTTTGTGTTTTATTTACAACGGGAATGGCGCGTGTAAGCAATGCTGAGAAGCAGAGGTTGTTTCGCTAGAGACGGAACGCTGATCCAGCTCGTAGGCTAGAATACCTAGCAAAAAAGAGAGAGAACTACCAGGCAGATAAGAGAAATGGAAAGCGTACATTGATAGACTGTAAATCGACACGAGAGCAGCGCATTCAGAGAAAATATTGGAAAGAAAAGCAACATAACTGCCGCATGCGAAAGACGATTGTTTTAGACACACCACCACAAACACCAGAAGTTGGAAATGGACATGCTAATGCTAACAGGTGTGTTTATAGTAATATATACATGTACATATTAAATTCGGGTTCGATTCCCGGTGGAGGCATGTCGTATTTTCTTTCTCTACATTTATAAAAAATATATATTAATGAATTTCATCAAGATTAAGTAATTTATAACTTACTGTTTTCCGCATTAGTTCAGTGATTGGTGCTTTACATAATATGCAAATCTTACAAACATTTTTACATTTCATTCTTTAAATTGTTGCAGACTAAGGAGAAGAGGAAGAAAAAATATCGCTAGAGACAGGTCCAAAGTGATCAGAGACAATATGAATCTCAAAAAGCAGCTAGAAAACAAGACAAGAATAATTAACAGATATAAAATGAGGCTTGTGCGTCTCAAAAAGGCTACAACAACAGCAGAAGAAAGTCCACGAACAAAAACACGAAAGCTCCTGCGCCATGTCTTCAGTCCAACAAATAAAGTTCGAAAAACTTTGACATTCCATCATGTATTGATACATGGGCTTCCGAATCGCTACAAAGCAACTAAAAATCAGACAGAGAAACAAAGTATCAAAAGAATACTCACTAGTAAGATAGTAAAAAAATACAAATGCTAACCCTAGCAAGAAAAGAAATAGGCTTTTTGAGAACACGGAACACAGACAACAAACATGAAAGGATTAGCCGAGCTGCTACTGTTCTTCGAAAAGACCTATATCTGTTTTTTGAGCGAGATGATGTTAGCCGTGTGGCCGCCGGGAAGAAAAACACCATCGCTCGAAAAAAACAAAAGAAACAGAGGCGCCTTTTGCTTGATAGTCTTGAAAACCTTCATTTGAAGTTCACTAGAGAATCACCCATGAGTGTATCATACTCGTTCTTCTGTCGAATGCGACCATTCTGGGTAGTAGCACCAACAGAAAGAGACAGGGACACCTGCCTTTGTATGACCCATGGCAACATGCAATTTATCACTGATAAACTATTCAAACTTAACATTATTGGGACAAACAACCTGAGTAACATTGTAAAAGCTGTGGTTTGTGATACAGAAAGTAAAGATTGCGCCTATTCAACATGTGACACTTGTAAACTGACAGCCTACCCCTTACAACAGCAGCCAGAACGTGTTATTGTTTCAGTCCAACAACGACAACGACAAAAGGTAGAGCGCAAATTAAAAAACTCTGAAGACCTAGCAGAATCAGTGATCACAGCGAAAATGGAAACAGAGATTCAAGATGATGACTTGGTTGATAAGTTCCAATCAGAGCTTGATCGGCTCAAGAAACACACATTCAACATCAGACAACAGTTCAACATATATCAGAACCTCCGACAAAAACTTCAACCAAATGAGTGTCTCATCCATGTTGACTTTAGTGAAGACTGTGTATGTCGGTATTCAACAGAGATCCAATCTGTCCATTTTGGAGGTTCCCACAAACACGCCTGTCTACACACAGGTGTCCTGTATTTGTCCTCCTCAACTGATGCCGTGCCTTTCTGTACAATATCAGACTCAACAAGACACGACCCGGCAGCAATTTGGGCACATCTTGATCCTGTTCTGAATTGGATCAAAACAAAACATCCCCAAATAAACACCTTACATGTATTCAGTGATAGTCCATCTACACAATACAGGCAAAAGGCCAATTTCTTTTTCCTTTCAAAACAACCATTTGAATTGGGTTTCAGCCAAATTTCTTGGAATTTTTTTGAGGCTAGCCACGGAAAAGGCGCACCAGATGGCGTTGGTGGGTCTTTGAAAAGAACCGCTGACCGACTTTCTCGCCAAGGCCGTGACATTCCAAATGTACCATCACTCTTTCATGAACTTCACAAAAGAGAAACTGTAGTTAAATTGTTTTATGTTGATGTGAAAAACATTGAAGCCATGAGTGAAATACTTACCTCAGCAGGACCCCTCACACTGGTCAAAGGAACAATGCAGATCCACCAGGTAATCAGTCTTTCTCCTAACTCACTGATGGTAAGAGTTATCAGTTGCTTGTGTGGAAAAGAAAAAGGTGTCCTGGACTGTTTGTGTTTTGGTCTAAGAGCCACAAGGGTGACAAAACGTAACGAATACGATCAACTTCAGAATGTTGCTGGTCTGGAGCAAGCTACAGAGTCAACTAGAGATGTGGATACTGAAGCAGTTGATGGAATAGAATTAACAGAACCTACTAGTCTGTCAACTGGTGCAAACTCGAAAGTTTGTTCGGATTTAGGTACCACACAAGGTTTGCGTACTCGTCGTCCAGAGATTATTTCTCCAGAGCACGTGGGGGAGTGGTGCGCCGTCGTGTACGATGATGTTACCTACCCGAGTATTATTACTTCAGTGGAAAATGACGACATACAAATAAATTGCATGCATAAAGTAGGAATCAATCGTTTTTTCTGGCCACTACATCCTGACCGAAATTGGTACACAGATGATCAGATTATATGCTTCATACCAGAACCAGCATATGCTAATAGAAGGCACGTGATGATAGAGAATGCTCTTTGGGAAGATCTCCAGAAAATACCCCAAAACCTATGAACAGTGACTATCCATTCTAATGACACAGCGCTTATTTATGAATCCGGTTAGATTAGTGACATTTACACATTTGCAGTTAAATTTACGATGAATAACAACTCTCAACTCTTGAATCTCTTGTGTAATATTCGCTATCTGATTTAAATGTGCCGAGGAAGTTATCAATATAGAACTGTCCTTGTTATCTTGTCAATAAATGTGCATCACTTGAAAATTGTAAAAATGAGGAGTCATACGATATTTCAGGTAGACTTTTTATTGGGAGGATTATTGGGTAGCACGACTGATTGACAGCAGAAGTCGATATTACAAGGACATACAGAAGACATTACAAGGACATACTGGAATTGTCTGTCAGTGGTGTTACCTTAGTCAGTGGTGTTGCATATAAGTCAGTGGTGTTACCCAGGACTTTTGTCAATTTTTGATAGTAAAGACAAATACATGATTTGTTTTGGAGATATAAAATAAAGAATCAGAGGATATTCCATCAGTTCATATGAAATGAATTTGACTCATAAGACTGATTATATACCGATTCAAGTTGAACTGTATCGGAGTTAGGCAATGTGTAAGATAGGGGTGACAACGGCTAACTATTTTTCTCCAGATATATGCTAATTTAACACAGCTGAAAGGATAATTCACATTGGTAACATAACTATGATCCTATGCACCCTTTTGTTAATATAATAATTCCATCATTAAGTCTTTAGGACATAAAAGTTGTGTGTAACACCACGGACATCCAATTTGTGAAAGGCAACATTGTGTTACTTTTTTATAAAATGTATGTGAAATTTAAGCTCTCTTTTTTTCTTTTGTTTGTTTGCAATATCATTGTGTTAGTTGATATTTTGAAAATTTAACAATAAAACAAAAAGATATAAAGCTGCTTGTGATCTTCTTAAAAATAGCATTTACTGAAGAATGACTCACATGAATATGTCAGTAGGACGTTGACTAACTTTATAATTTTATATTTTTTCATGTGAAACCAGTGTTTTATTTGTGAAAGTAATTTATATTACCTTCTGTGTAAAATTGGAGAAAACTTAATCATTATTATGCACATGCTGTTGAATCATTATTTACATTGTAAAAACAAAGTTCATAATTGCAAGCATTTTTATTTTATTTGAGCCAAGCTATGGTCCTTGCGGTTTTAACTTCGAGCCTGCAGATAACAGAGTGGTTGGTGGGAGCCCCTCATGTGGTTTCCTTCTAACAAGGATCTGGCACACTGTCAGCCAGTGTCAGGAGTGAAATACTTGTTAATCCTGTGCCAAACCCCAAATCAAAGTGTGTTGGTTCTCTCATCACCGTCTTCTGTCAGGAATTGAATCAGATTGACAGCAAAGCTGAATACTTTGCTTGATAATTTAAGATTTTATATCAATGACATAAAAAAAGCCTGTAGTACTTTAAGACACACACATTTCTGAAGATGTCTTAAGAAAAAACTTCCACTTGATTTATAACTTTTATATATATCACAGTTGTTTTATTACTCTCCTTGGAGTATTTTAGGAGAGCTAATTTTTGCTCACCTACCACTCTCCTCGAATAAAGTACATACACTTTTTTCAGAGCACCTGGTATTTTCAAAAAGCATGCACTGTATTTGTCCTTAAAATTTATAGTATAAGGCAATTCTCATAAAGGTATGAAAGTACTCGAACATAATTTGTTATATAAGAAAATACAGTAAATGATCAGAAAATACCAACAAAAATACTCGTTAGAGGATTTTTAGACACATACATTTATTCCATTAAGGGTAGACATATCTGGTAAATACAAACTAAAACAAATGGCTATCATAGGAAATTAATGGGCAAGGTGCAGAACACAAGGTCAGGGGGAATCTCGTTATTTATGCATGGATATTGACCTGTACGGCCTAGTGTCTTGATCTGTTTTATTGATACACGACATCGCCGAGACTGGATCATTACTCATCCAACCTCAGACATCAAAGGTAATGATATTTTGACGGCTCAATTTGTCTGATGGTATTAACAACAGACAAAAGACTTAGTATCAAATATCAATAACAGACGATGCCCGACTCTGTCCCATGTGGATTAAGTTACAGCTGTCCTCACATCAGACAGGTTAAGACTTTGTTTTAAACGGCAACCCGGACACTATTAACGTTATGATGATATCTGGCTGAAATGTTCCATTTAAAAAACAGATTGTATTTTCACAGATAAAGACTGAATTGATTTGAAGACAAACAAAATCTTTATCATTACCAGACGGTGTCAGTCAGCAATGAAAATCTCATTTTCTTACTGACTGTGTTTATCACTAGTCTAGACAGACACTAATTTCCTTAGGGTATACGACCCAGGCTTGACCTTTTAATATGCTCTTTCGTTACCGCCACAGAAACGTTTCTGGGCGGTTTAGATGAATCCAATTCACATCACTCTAGAGTGAGTTCAAAGTTGTTCAAAAATATGTGAAAAACATTCACAGGCAAAAAAACAAAAGAAAAGCGACAGAAAGGACAATCACAAAAAGCAAAACAGAGGCAATGGAGATCAGATTCGCGTTGCTACTTAGCTCCGAGAAAATCAGGGAATCGGGCAGCTCCATGGTCCGTGTCCATTTTTGACCATTCATCTTACAGCTTTTGATTTCCAAAGCTGAAAGATGGAAAGCTCGACATCGCCTCTTACTTCCGAAACAAACTTGGCAAAGTTGGAAGTAGGAAAGCTCTACATCGCTTCCAGCTTTCGAGCTTTTCCGCTCAGTTTCAAAGCTAAAACACTCATGGCCGTGTTCATCTTTTACCAACAGTAGATGGAATTATGAAAAGCCCAGTACGTTTTTATTTTGCCAACGCTTCCAACTTCCAGCTTTATCATTTTGACCGTTTTGACTATCCATTGGTTGAAGTTTGTCACCCTAGCTTTCGTCGTGTCTCCGGCTGTCCTGTCTTGGCCCCAGTGGCTCTCTTTTTGTACGTTTAAGGTGTAATGATATGTATAATCGAAGTAGGGGTGGGGGAGGGGAGGGATCAACTAATCAGTTCAGGAAGGTCCTATTAGTAATAATGCCATCAAGTTCTTTTTATTTTTGAAGAGTAAAATCAAAAGCATGACGTGTGAATTTTGTCCTTCTCGTCTATATTTTACACGATGCTTGTACAATTTTACCCTTTTAAAATGTACTTTGAACTTAGGTTTATAATGGAGAAACCGCCATTCATTTTGCATCAACCTGTTAACTTTATTTACCTAATACGGCAACACTGTGGTTTACAGCATTCACTGGTTCTTGCTCAACAGTTGACACATCCCATTGTTTTCTTTGACAACTAGCAGTTCTGCCGGCTTCAATGCACGATTCACCAGAAACAAAATATCGACATGGCTTCCATGACTTACTTCCACAGCTGATGATCCTAACGTAAAAGTGCGGCATTCAGCAGATTTCGCAACGTTATCGAGGCGTTATCGTCATCCGTTGAAATATATTTAATCGCCAACTCCAAAGATTCTTCAGATCTCGGAGATGATGGTTCTTTCACGGTGTATTCCTGACTTTCCTGTTCTTTGGGGTTTCTGAGAAAGAGTCCGGCAAATCCGGAGATGTCGTCTTCGTTGTCTTTATCATCAACATGCATACTCTTTTGAGTACCCGCTTGGGAGGGGGGGGGGGGGGGTGTCTAACATCAGC
>JAVFBW010141843.1:0-12872 GCA_034783835.1 Mopalia ciliata | reverse complement strand
AAAAGATGTTAAATACGACTTCGTAATGCTGTATAAGGTGTACGATGAGAATCTGAGTTGGTATGCAGAAGAAAACCTCGACAAATGCAAAGATTCTAAAAAGTGTCATGCCCTTGCCAGTTCTAATGACCGGGATTTTCACGTTAGCAACATGATGCATGCGATCAACGGTCGTCTCTATGGTAACCTGCCCGCCTTCGAGGCTTGTGAAAACGAACATGTCGTATGGAACATGATTGGTATGGGGACAGAGATCGATTTGCACACAGCACACATTAATGGACAAACTTTTACGGTCAACGATCATAGGTAAGCCCCGCCTCTTTGCAGGACACCAGCCTCGCCCGGATGCATCATATATTAGTATAAGCATTGTATTTGTGTTGCCGTGTAAGGGTTAATATATTCGATTAAACACATTCTGTGTAACAACACACATTCTTATTATTCTTTCTCTGGAACTCCATCTTTTGAAGTCAGCCTCATGATGTTAACAAGAATACGACTGACCAACTCTATTTTTAACCTTATTTTCTTTTATACCTGACCTGCTAACTTTTAACAGGTAATAAATATCAGCCCGTTCACGTGGTTTGACATATGTATACATTTATCCACTGTTTTCATACACCTTGCTTTAAAATTTAAACAAAGGATATCAACACACATTACTCTATAAGTCGTGTAGTATCCTTTCATCCTGTACGTCAGAAATATCCTCTGATACTTTGTTCAAGATTTCGATCTTATCTTAAGACTAGATTAGCACCACTACGACAACGACATTTGTGGTTTTCCTTTTCGGCAATGCTATATAAGGATACCCATAGCGTAATCTAAAAGGCTCTAGAAAGATTTTCACCTATGTACAAAACCCCTGTTGAGTGAGCACATTCTCTCGATATTTCAGAATTGACACAGTTCATCTATTCGCCGCTGACTTTATGACAGGTGACATGTATCCTAAAAATCCGGGCCGATGGCTGATCCAATGTGCCGTAAACGATCATTATACAGGTACGTTTATGTAATTCGAGATTTTGCTTCAATCTATGTATAAATTCGTCGGTGTTATGCAAAATGCTTGACGACTTTAAAGTAAGCCCAGCTGTACTTTGCTGGAACGGAATTCCTTCTGCTTTAGGCAGTTGGATTCAGCTTGACACATTAAAGTGCAGTTTGATGACACAAATACAAACGAGCTGTTTCAAAGTTAGGTCCCAGTTACGTGTGGTCTCAAGACAGCCAGTACAAGATTCGGTAGTTTACCTTTCTTACTATAATGATATAATAATCTGTTTTACAAACACACAATGTATTTCTCTGCTTTACAGCACACAGCAGCATCTGTGTCCAATTATTCATACCAAAAGTGGTTAATGTTGACACTGAATCTTTCGGAGGCTGAGGAACATGTTGTGTTTGAATACAATCCCTCTCTGTTAACATAATATTAGAATTCATGTATTGACTGAACAATAATTTGACTCAGGGGATTGACAGCCTTTAAGTTTGCATAGAAAACTCGTAATCATTCAAAATATTTTAACGAATGACATGAGCAAATTTTAACGTTCAGATGAATTAAATCTAAACCACACAGGTTAATCCATTGATAATCCTTCGTTAATCCCAGTATAGACTGCACTGTTTTTACCCCTATACTAAATACTTGACGAAATAGCGCTTAGCATTTGTAGAAGGTGTTCAGCATTTGCACATGTCACGAAAACATTTCCAGATCTTTGTCTCTCTTTATCGTTTATTATTTCTCTTTCCCAAAAATTATGCAGAATATTTTGTACATGAATTACTTAACCTAATCGTGTCATCTTAAGTTCCCCTGTGAAGATATTTGACAAATATTAAATCGATCACGTGTTGGGATTGTTGATATGAAGGTTGCAGCATTTTATCACCAAAGCAATAGCCATCAAACTGTGCATACATAGCATTATCTCATAATACATTGCTCTTTTCATAATTAAAGCAAACCCGTTTTTCTTATCAATTTTAAAGCTTTCTGTGCCTAGAGCTGTATAGATGGTTTCTTTAAAACAGAAGTGTATACAGTGGCAAGGAAATAAAACGTCTCGCTTACAAAAATAGCAGCCTCGATGTGAGCTTGTTAAACGTGTAAGAAGGATTAGGTAACTGTTGAAATGTTGACATCGCTAGACAGCATGGAAGTATTATTTGTTGCTGCAAATAGTCTGTCCCTCTGCGTGCGCGAATGAAAGCAGGCAGCCAAACTCGTCTGGATAACATGTTATTTTGGGTTAATGTGTTTTAGGCTTTTTCACTGAGTCAAATGAATAATTCCCTATAAAAGCTTAATATTGTCCACTAGTGGGTTTGAGTAGGTTCCCCGATTGGCTACGACAACAAGCACAAACATATCTCAACTAAAATCTCTCCCATGCACCAACAGCTCATATTCAGTCCAGCTAACATATACGGCCGTTCATTTGTAAACAAGTAATTATCTATTTTCTAAGATGGTATGCAAGCGTTCCTTGATGTGAAATCATGTAGCCAAGAGAGAGCCTATGCACCACCTACATGGACGGCGGCCCATAAGACAAGGACGTACTACATCACTGCCGAGGAGGTCTGGTGGAGATATGCACCTTCTGTATGGAATAAATTCTCTGGTGGAAGCTTGTCTGATCCTTCAAGGTGAGGAAAGGAGGCTTGTTATCCGCTTTAGCCGAAGTTTGGGGTTTATATATCGTTTATAACTAGAGCCAATTTTAACTGCACTCATGCCCTATGTTGTAGGAATCTGAATGGGATCCAAATTTGTGAGTGTGTAAATATCAGCATCATAGTAAAACTGCTGCATTTTCTCGATGGGGTTTCCAGATAATATTTCTCAATCTTGTCCGCCGGTCGAATCCCATTGTTTTATCCAGGCACTTGAAGCATGCGAATGCTTAATGTTTATTTTAATCACCTCCTATTGCCAGCCAAAGCGTTGGTTAAGCTGTTGTATATCGGCCCTTATTTCTAAATCTACCCTTGGCAGAAAACATTTAGATGAACTCTGGCCAGTTAACAAGACAGCAAAAATGTCCTAAAATACCATGCAAGATGCAATGGAACCAAATATTTTTGTTTATGCCTTGACCTGATAACTCCAGAAAGACATTTTTAAACCGGAATGAATTACACGTGGGTTCATTTACATATATTTGAATTTTAATTACTTCATAAAAGTTTCTGTGTGAGTTAAGCTATATGCAACGCCCAATGATAAGTCAGAATGTAAGGCCTTCAGCTTAAATGCGAAATACCAGAACATATAGGCAGACTTTGATAAATTATATAAGAGCTCTTTCGGCCATGAACATTTCTCTTCAGTCAAACATCGAAAACATGACTTTCTAACGTCTGTTTCAGTCGATCATCAACTTATTTTGGCAAGTCCATGACGAGAATCGGAGGCCAATACAAAAAGGCTCTTTTCTTTGAATACACCGACGAAACGTTTACCAGGAGAAAATACAGAACAGACTCTGAGATCCACCTTGGGTTTTTGGGTCCAGTTATCCGAGCTGAGATAGGGGAATCCATCAAAGTTGTATTCAAGAACTACGCTTCCAGGAATTACTCGATGCATCCACACGGAGCTATGTATGACAAAGCCAATGAGGGTGCAGTGTACAATGACAGTTCAAAGGGTTAGTAGTTTAACAATAATCTAAAATAGGAATAAGTACAGCTTGTTTCATTCCTCTGCATTTAGTCTGATCAGTTGCCAAGGTCTATTCGCTATATCTCAGATGCGCTTGTGTCGAGTTTTGCGATTGTTATTAGCAATTATCCCTATACAATATACATACCTTATGGCTAGTCGATTGCTTTATCGCTGAGAAATGTGAACGGATTCGTGCAGCTTTAAAAAAAACTAATGCATAATAACACGTTCCAATTCTCTGTACTATTTGTTTAACGGATATGAATATTTACCATAAAAAGAACTCTTGCAGATGGCGCATGTATTTTGTACGATCAGATTATCACTGTCGTTGCACCTGATTCGAATTAGTTTATCTTTGCTAAAAAAAAATGTTTTCTTGTCTGCCAACACTTCCCTGCGCACGTAACCTCTCCACGGGATTACTCTTGAATTTAATGCCCCTGCAAATATTTCGTGAAATATTTCAATATATCCTACGCAGTTTTGTCAGAGTTTTTTTGGCCAAGATTTCGCTTGTTACATTGACACAAACTTCGAACTGCATGTGAAGATACGAGTTGGACAAATTTGGGAGAAGATTTAACATCCACGTATTTAACGCTTCGAATTCTCTTTAACATTCTATGAGGTGCGCGATAAATTTTTTCAATTTCAAACATTTGCCTATTATACTTTGTTGGACGTATCAATCACAGATCTACGTAAAAAGAAACATTTCAAGGGAGAAACACCGCGTAGACATCTCACTAAATAAGACGAAATAAATATATTATATTTCTATTTCCATTCGACTGTTACCTAATTGTAAAGTGTGTACCTTTCCTTACAGCGACCAAAGATAATGCAATTCCCCCTGGTGGCATGTACACGTATACCTGGTATATTCCGGAAAGTTTTGGCCCCACTTACAGCGATCCTGACTGTTTGACGAATTTCTACCAATCAGCGGTCGACCCTGTCCGTGATACAAGTTCCGGTTTAGTGGGACCGCTTCTGACATGTAAAAAAGGAACACTTGATCACGAAGGAAGACAGGTAGTTATATATTAAATTGATATTGTCATTTGGTAAGAAACACACTTGGTTTTAACACCTATTTTAACATCTCTATTATTGGTCGAATTTGTAATTTTAGGACATTATGTTGGCACAGGTTAAAATACAATGCAAACATGACGTAGGAACACAAAAGTTATGTGTTAAATAAATGCAAAACCATCGGAACATTTTATTTGGGATCGCAGTCTGTTCTCTATATTTCGTACTATTCGCTATACTGAGTATAAATACTGTTGTATAAATATGTATCATTACCTTTTCGACAAAGTTATATAGCATAAAAATGAAAATATTCTTTGATCTGACGTTTAACCCAAAAACTTGTGGAAAATAAAAAGGTGAAATCATTTATTTTTGTTTGGTGTTTACAGAAAGGGGCTGACAAAGAGTTTATTTTAGTGGTACAAGTCACAGACGAAAACTTATCATGGTACCTCGATGAGAATATCAAAAAGAGGATCAAAGACATGAGCAAGGTCAATAAAACTGATCCGGCTTTCATGGAATCCAACCGAATGAGAAGTAAGTTTTTTGTTCTCTTTGGAATCTAACAAAATGAGATGAACTATTTTTTCGTGAATCAATCGGAATATGAAAAAAGAACAATCTTATCAAATAAAACCATAAACATCTTGGATATCTCTTGTGGCAACGGGATTGGCCGGGAATATAAAAACGAGTTTCTTCCGCTTCTGCTCTTATCTGATAGACGTATTTACCATCGACTACAGTTATGTGTTTTGTCCTCATCGATGGACCGATACTGGTTTCGTTTGTTGATGAAGCAGATGTCCATCACCATTCAATATTAAGTCTTACATGTAGTAATTATATACATTACAGAAATTACTATACAGATAATTAAACATTGAAAGGTTGGGCTCAATTTAATAATGGTTATAGTAATATAGCCTATTCCTGAATTGTTAGAAAATAAGTCACATGTGACACGTCAAAACAAAAAGTGTTTCTATATTTGTAACTCACATCTGGAAACTACATTACCGTCAATTCAGCAATACATTACATAAGCAACATAGCTTTGTTCTCACTCTTTGACAAAGTAGCCTTTGTAAACATTGCGTCAATAAAGGGGGTTTGTGTTCTCTCACATTGAACCTGTATTTAATTTTCAAGAGCAAGCAATCTTTCAAAAATGCTGTTATTTAACTTGCTGAATCTTTACGAAGCGTGGAGAAAAATGCCAGACAAAACACCCCGGTTCGATAACAAACGTAACAAATACACAAGAATGTGGTCTAGGCTAATATTAATTTCGTGTCGTAATCTCGATTGAATTTAGGCCGATTCGATAATACTGGATGTTTGACCAGTGGAACCTTTAAGCACTTCACCCAACCTAACCAAGTTTAACACATAACGTTATAGTACCATAAAGCTTGGGAAAATAATATACATCTGTAATGTGGGGTTACTTTCTCTTGACAAAGAACTAAATGAATTGCTGGAAAAAAGTATGTGTTTGGAAGCTGTTCTCTCGTTTTAACAGCCTGTATCTTCGATAATTTATCATTTTGCAAGAAAGACAATCTTCCAAATTCGACAATGACGAACTTATGCAAGATAATTTAAGCACAATAGTTCAACAAACAGGAAAAATTAAGAAACAAGGTAATTTGATCAAAGAGACAGTTCATCACACAAGATGATTAAACAAAAAAGGTAATAAAAGAAAGAAGGTAGTTTAACCAAGAAGATAGATTAGCAAGCAAGATGATTCAATAAACAAAATAATTAGAGAAACAAGATAATGTAATACACACACACCTTGGATTAAATAAATCCTATATCATTTAGTGACCATTTAGGTATTTATATGACTCACCCATAACATCCACACGATGCCTATTAATAATATGTGAGGATATTTAATAAAATTCAGAAAACAGGGGGGGGGGATGATTTAAGCATTGGTTAGCATTCTATTTCGTTTGGAATGTTGGCTGATTTCCTTCAGTAAAGCTACAGCTGATTATCAAAATGCTGAATGTAACCTTATCTGGGCAGGTGATATTTTGGCAATTATCCCAATGAAACGTTAGGAATAAGGTTTGTATTGTGATGCCTCTTGGGCAGTGTTTAAAACTAAAGGCAGCCTGTCGCTTTGTGCTTAGCCTTGGAATTTGCTTCATACTTGCTCAGGAACAAAAGTCAATTTGCATTATCGACGTTTGGCCACCTTAGCAAAGCATTTTACATTGTTCAAAACAATTCGTCATGTTTATTGTCCTGGTTTATATTGTAAGCCTTGTCAAGATTTGAGTTTTAATCCACTTACGATTCCCGCTGAAGGCGGAAATTAGGTTGGCCTACATCCCGTTTGTTAGCTATTTTACAGGTAAGGTCATGGATACCTTTTGTTGTATCTCTAAGACCTTGGAACCTTCTTTACAAAATAACCTAACCTGTTTATGATTTGAATGTACTCATAACATCTATTCATTTAATGTTTCAAAGCTATTGCGTTAATAAATATACACATCAATTTTCCCTGCACATCTTCCTGTTTACAAGCATTGTAAATGTTCAACTTACACAGAGTCAAATCGGTGATAAATTACTTTTTAAACAATAATCAGGATTGGAGGCCAGATTTATCTTTATTAAGCTCGTTAAACTGAAGATTTCGATGACCCCTTAAAACCGAGTATTGTTACTGGAAAGAAAAAATATTAAATTGGTTTGTTTCATGATTTTCTCTCCACAGACATAAACGGTCGATCATATGGTAATTTGGAGGGTTTGGAGATGTGTGTTGGAGATAAAGTGTCCTGGCATTTAATAGGATTAGGAACACAAACAGATATTCACCCTGTCCACTTCTTCGGCAACACCCTGTCCAAAATTAACCGAGTTGATGTCTTTGCTGTTTTCCCATCAACAACCCAAACATTAGCCATGGTACCTGATAATCCAGGTAGGTCTCAACAATTATTGTAGTAGTTTAAATTGGATAACAAAAACGTACTTCATTGAAAATCCTTTTAAAAAGATATAGTATATGATGTTTATACACTACTTAGCACAACTGATATCTAACATCACCTCTAGCCAACGACTGCTGTAAGAAAATTTACTAGATTGATGTAAAATCAATAAAAATAAAGTCGAGGTTAGAAAAAGCTTACATCTTATTCGCCAAAACAGAATTTTTTGTAGAAACGCTATAAAAGAATGAAAATTAGCTGAAAATACTAATATTCTTTACATTTTTTAGGTATTTGGGGCTTGATCTCCAGGACAAACGAGCATTTTAAGAATGGTCTGACAGCACTGTACACAGTTCATGGATGTGGAATGAAACCCCCGTCCAGTATCCCATACGATGCCAACACCCGTCGATATTATGTTGGGGCTGTGGAGATTGAGTGGGAATATGTCCCATTGAAGAGAGATGTCGTCAAAGGAAAGAGCTTGAAACGTCCAGATTCGTAAGTTTGTAAAGTCAATTTCTGATATTCATTTCTCAACAACAAAAGGTCCCATAATGAATTCCTACCTTTCAAAAAAAAACATATGCGATTGGTTGAATTGTAAATTATTGCAGCCTATCACTCTTTCTGAATAAACGATTTTAGTTATTCCATTCAGTGTATGTAAAATAAGCTGTTTAGAAAATCTTAATGAACTATCTGTGATTGACTGTGCTTGTTTCGTTTTGGTTTTGGTAATACGACACAGTTGTTGCCGTTAACTCTAGCCTTAATTAGTTGATCTTTTTACATGATTTAGAGCTGGGTACATCTTCGTCAGACACGATAAAGGATTCATCGGCAGTAAATACTACAAGGCCGTGTACAGGGAGTTCACTGACGCTTCTTTCACCGAGCCCAAGAAGAGGGACGAGCGTAACATCCACTTGGGAATATTAGGACCAACCATCCGTGCTGAAGTTGGCGAAGTCATCGAAGTCGTTTTCAAAAACATGGCTAGTCGGCCTTACTCTATCCACCCACACGGCGTGTTCTACTCAAAGAATAACGAGGGAGCTCCATACCTTGACCACACTGGCAAGCACACAGATGACATGGTAACCAAGAATGGTTTCTACGTGTACCGATGGCTGGTTCCTGACAGGGCTGGACCAGGCAAAAGCGATCCCAACTGCATCAGCTGGCCGTATTATTCCTCTGTTAACCCGGTCAAGGACGTGTATGCTGGGCTTGTTGGAAGCATCATCATCTGTAGAAAAGGCATCTTGACAAAGGATGGTAAACGTAAGGATCATATCGACAGAGAGATCACCCTCTTTTTCTTCCTCTTTGACGAAAACATGAGCTGGTACATCAATAAAACGACCAATAAATATGCCCCAAGCAGAACCCATGACATGTCCAATAGTACCTTCATGGCGAGTAACATAATGAACACAATTAATGGATTCAGTTTCGGAAACAACCAAGGTCTGGTAGCTTATAAAGGAGAAAAGGTGGCCTGGTATCTGTTTGCTCTTGGTGGCACAATGGACATGCATACAGTTCACTTCCACGGTCAAGTGTTAATCCACAAACAAGATGATCCTCACATCGTTGACGTCTTGGCTATTTTCCCTGGAACCTCAGAAACTTTAGAAATGGGTGCCACGAATCCAGGAACATGGCTTCTCCATTGTCACGTCAATGACCATATCACAAATGGAATGGAAACCTTCTACACAATCAAAGATGCCTCAGCCGGTGGTGCCTGGACTACACGAAGAACGACCATGGACTGGCGAGAAACAGGTATGTACATCCGGGTATTTGGCATTTAAAGCAGTTTGTGTTTTGCCGTTTACTATAAATCTCATCTTTGGAAAAGTCCTCCGAAGCCATCTTGGTATTTTCAGAAATTTAACATTATCTTCCTTGGCTGTGCCTTAAATAGTGATGTTAAAAACAAGACAAGTTATCCAGATGACAATCTTATAATGTAAATTCCTATGGTTACTAGTATCAGCTTTATCTATCTTTAAATTCAACCTAAAATCGTTTAGAAAAAATGACAGCATCTCTTTAACATCAAAACATTTTTCTTTTGTTGTGGATTGCCTTCTTCTATGAACCGGAAATGTATCAATCCTTCACTCCTTAAATGTACGTTTTGATCGTAGACTCTCAATCTAGAGAAGGCAGTAGGACACAGGAAATTGATTATGATGACTCCAGCATGAACACAGATTCTATGGAAGAGGGTGGTGATGACATGTGGGGGAAAATGGATATGATTATTCTCATCGTGGCCTGTGTGGTGGCCGCTGTCGTACTGGGAGCGGCAGTAATAATACCGGCTAGAGGTGTCTCAAGAGCAGGTACGTCTGATCAAACCTCCTGTTTTTTATATTCATGGAAAACCGCAGATATAAACGCATAACCATCAAGACTTCAACAACAACTCAATTTAAATCTCTGAATACTATCTATGGAAATATTTACCTTCGCTTATTTCATTTCAAATATTTGACTATTTTGATGTTCACTTTTGATGTTTCGCGTTTTCGGCCGACTGACTGATTCGTGTTTGACGGTGAACTCTGGGGTGTTTCACTTTTATGGAGGCGTTGTTCTACATGTACACAACCGTAGAGAGAGTGTCAAGTGCTTGTTACGTTGGAAATTAACTGTTCCTCCATTGCGGAATGACCACATCATGACCGTGTTCAGTCACTGAACTAAGACAGACGGAACACAATATCAGATTTGATGAATAACTTCGATTTTTATCAATCAATAAGTTACGAAAGATATTTCGAAATAACTTGTTTGCAATGAAATATATAATTATGTGAATTATAGGTTATAAGCCTGTATACGTTTAGCATATATTGCAAACGCTGAAGCATTGCCAGCTTTTATATACGAGAAATTAACAAAAGCATTCCAAGGCTTTTAGACAGTTTTACAGAGGTGTAAAGGTAGTATTATATTCCACCCGGAAGGCAAAGCACCTAGAGTTGGCAGTCGTGAATTTCCTGGTATCTCAGAAAAGTGAGATACGAAGGGCTCCCATGGAAATTTTCTTTTTCGCCTAGGAAATTTTATTGAATGGCCGTATTTGTAGAAATTGGTTTTTGGCACCCAGGAAAATACTACTTTAATGTTGTCGCTTGTTTTACCAACAATACACAATGTAAAACTAAATCTTATTTAACAAAGATTTCACTCCTCGAAGTTTTGCATAAAAAATCTTTGCAGACAGCTTCATTTTATATAATGCGCAAAATGTGTCGTTTTCTTTTCATTTATTGTCTAAAATCTACGTGGTTAAATATTTTTTAAAAAACATTCAACTTATATAACGTTAAACCTTCTCCTTTGTATGACAATAGTTACATTTACAGCTGTATGTTTAAACTGCACGTTTTATTCCCAGATAATCAGCTATTTAGCATATATATACAAATATTTCGCTGGTAAAGATGGGAAATCAGCCGTAGCAGATTTTATATAAATATATTAAAACCTTACATTAAATAGAGATTTATTTTCTTTTAATAACTTCGCATTACATAATATTGACTGCAATTATCCTAAATATATAGTATTAAATTAACAACCTGTGAATTATGCAGAACCTCATAAACATGGGATACTTTCACTCTAAACATTTATCTTGAGCAAATTTATATATAGTTGTCTTAGTTTGTTTCACATGTATACCTTCACATATTGAATTTTTGCTTACACTGAACATTTGACTTTTACTCCCAAATATAAACTAGAAATATTGAATTATGTCCACAATATAGAAAATATGCAGAGCTAAGGTGACATATTCTGTGTTGTATTATTGTAAAGTAATTATTTAAACCAAAACAATGGGGGCAAAACTTATAGGTTTTTTAACAATAGTTCAATGGGCGTAGATTAAACATCCTTTGTTAAAATATCGAAGCAGATCGTAGTTTATTAAGCTATATCGCATGTAAATTCTGTCTACCTGTTTAAAAAAACGTGTGTACTCAGAGAATTTTCTTGGATTGATTATCTGGAAACAGTTTAGCGTTAGGCTCATTTTGAATCTTGATTAGTGTTACTTCAGCGTGTTTGAGTTTCCTTGAAGAGTAAACTTCGTGTTGGGGGCGAACTTATCCCCACGTGATTATTGAATTAATCGATAATCCTGAGTGTAAATTATCACAATAGGATCAGCAGTTTATTCGACACAACTGTTTTGGCTGGACTCTCTTAAAGAAAATAAATATCAATTTTTAATGAAAGTTAATAGTAAATCCGCCTTCGCACTGCGAAAGGTCTCCACATGTGGTCATATGAAGGATTGGAGAATAGCATTACATTATGTTAGGGGACATGTGGCGCCCTCTAGCCACGCGATAACTGACCCGAGTTTCACTCTCTCTCTCCTTAACGTCAACAACGATATTTGCCGAACATACACGATGTTGACGGAAAGCTTTGGGCAATTTTCACCCTCGTGGAGTCAAAATAATCTACTTCCTTGTGTCGCCTTGGATTTGTTCATTTAAATGAGTCGCAAATTTGATCTTACCATGTATAATAACCTGACTCCGCAGAATCCTATGTAAGAACATTCAACGCTATTTTAAAGTCTACATTTGACCTTACAAATTTATTTGGCACAAGGTGCAGGCTAACACAGACTCTTTAAATACATTAATACCTTATTTATTGCTTTAACGATTGAAATGAATTTTGGATGATTTCGTACCTATTTTACATTGGTTAAAGTTAAACTTTGCGAATGTAACCATTGAGATTTTCATCAGCTCTTCTAAAATTCATGTCGTAAGAGTTGGTTTGTGAGAGTAGTGTACATAAAGTACAGACAGTGAATCTACTTTCCTGTGTCACTCTGAAAAAAAATATTTGTACTTGTAGGTTTTACTTTGCTTTTTGGGTAACACGCATATGTCAAATCACTTTATTCATTAACAGTTAAATGGTTGTTAACAAAGCAGAAACTTTTGAATGTTCTGAAGAAAGGATACTGAATCTGTATGGCTACAAATTAATCTTCAAAACAGAAAGCATATTCTAGACTTTGTCTATTTGCCCCCTGACTCTTCACAAGATTGGATTGACATATATGAAACTGAGCTAGACAAAGCTGATGCTTCAAAATAATATTT
>JAVFBW010141832.1:0-12873 GCA_034783835.1 Mopalia ciliata | reverse complement strand
TTTACTTATACGAGGGCGTACAGGCCAAAGGGTACAGGAAACCAGATTGGGCACCAATAAAACAAACAATAAAAATCGTCATCCGCAAACCAAAGACATCCCCAACAGATCGGCATGATACCCTCAGCTCTAGCGGGTGGTTGGAAGGAGCTTCATGTTGACTTGGTGCTCCAGGACAAGGAAGCTCATCTGTTTATGGTGTCTGTATTGTTTACCGTTGTTGTCCTGCATTTGTTCCGTCTTGTCTTTGTTTGTTGCCAGTGGTGTCGAGGATGGTTTCCTTCGCCAATTGAGCTAGCCCGATGTCATATAAGTGAAATAACCTTGAGTACGAAGTTAAACCCCAATCAAACAAAAGCCCATAGCTCCGAAAACATGAGATCAACTAGAAGCTCCAAGAACCTTTGAAGTAAATTGAAAAACTGAAAGCATTTGTTTAAAATTGTATTACTAGTATTCTGGTGTCATTTGAAAAATAATCAACCGAGGGAAGTTGTGGAGGGCGGTTTTTCTTCGCATATTGAACTGACACGCCGTCAGGTGAGTGAAACAACATTGGGTATGGCATTAAACCCAAATCAAACGAAAAAAACAATGTGAAACAATCATCAAAACACAAAACACGAATTACCCAGATTCTAAATAGTGTGGTGTGTGATTTAACAACTTAAACTTCCCTGATTGCTATACTCTGATCATCTGCTTTAGTTGGGTTATATTCGGTGTGCATAGCGAAACGAACCCAGCAGACATAGTTCCAGACTTTCAGATCTTTTAACTTTTGTAGCTAACACAAAACTGATCTGAAAGGCTGCCCGATTGCATATGGCTACCACAACAATGAAAAACAAAACCAAAATCAACTGAAGTGTGTTAACGGACCCGTTTTGTATAATTTCATTGCTCACTTTCTTTTTATGGGGTGCGATCACAGCGGCAAAAACATGACCACAGCATAACATTGACGAAAATCAAAATTAAAGGAAAAACACCAACATTTATTTCCAAGAGGAAAGACGCCAAGCTTTACATAAATAGCCGTGTACGACAGCAGTCTATACCCGATAAAAAAAAAATCCACTCGTTTAAATCTCTCTGAAGATCGGTTAATCGAAGAAGACTAGAGAAGTGTCTAATTTTATTGAGCAATTTAACTGAGGTTTGAGAAAACAAGAATACCCAAGAGATATGCTGGTCAGAGAAAACATTGCTACAGATGTACACGGAGGGCTCAGGATCGATACGACTTTCCATGGACAATTGCCTTCTGTAGTTTCTTTGTTATCTCCTAAGTTAATAGAATTTCCCACTCCAGAGTTGTTTATAATAGTATCACACTAAAGTATTTTGATCAGCATCCGAAATGTTACGTCAAGAAGATGGCCTTACGTTTTGGAGACGAGGTTCGGGCGTAGGGAAATATCGGGCGTAGGGAAATATCGGGCGTAGGGCAAACCTTGGGTTTGTACAACTTACGCGTTTTTTAGATCAATTACCCCAAAAAAGTAAATGTTATATGTAACACATGCGCATTAACTGTCATCTGATAGATCATTTTCTAACAATCTGCATCACGCGAGAAATGTCACGACTGCTATTTTGAACATGTGTAAAACTCATCAAGGTGAGTGGTTAACAGCCAAATAGATGATGCTTATCAGTCAAATGCAGATATTAAACTCTGATAAGAAGGGGCTTGACAATAACTCGTTACCCTTATTGCGCCAGTTGGCTATCGGGGATACATCTGTTAAGGGTATTTTACTAATGTAACTCTCACCCACGTTCCTCCACCCAATGGTCCTTCCCCCGATGTCTACCTCTTGTGTTGTGGAATACAAGAGGCGTGGCTCCTTCGTGTACATTCGGCTACGCTTGATCCACACATGGAGATCATGTGTGTTTATTTGATCCAGCTACGAGGAAAGTTTTCTACTATATCAGAGTTAATCCAGCCATGGTTAAGATTGGCTGCGGTAAAAAGTTAGATGTAAACACTTTAGAACTATCTCGTTAATGAACAGCCAATTCTGGCTTCATAACAATCAGTGGATGTCGGTACGAAATCCTTATCTCTCTGGTGAAATTCGATGGAGATAAAACTAATTCCATATTCTCAGATAACAAAATATCTCTAAGATCTACTAATATCATGAGAAATGACAGTTTCATTTGAAAATAATTTAAATTTATCTGACATCAAATTGAGTTAAAATGTCTACCCCAACTAAAAGGTGCGATTAGCCAAAAAATGAAAATGAACAATTGTCTACATACATTTTTATCTTGAAAAATCTTTAAAATATGAACCATAATCAGATTACTTATACCATGGTTATTTGTGGCGGCAAACCTCGGATACGAATGTTTTTAAAATTTACTTTAAATTACTGACCTGATTTAGCAAATTGATAAAAGAAACCGGTTTCGTGGAAAACAGTATATTACAAACAAGATGGTTTGGAGATTCGTTAATACTCTCTGAAATATCTCGGTGTAAGGACGGATAAAATCTAAGTAGGATTAAAATAGGAAAAAAAAACGCCTCCATTAAATTCCAAGAAGTTCCCGTCTAATGCTGCAGCACTGGTTGCTTTCTTTAACCAAGAGTGTACATAAGAATCAGTATACAAATTAAAATAATACAAACGTGTGATACAATAACCAAACTATGAGACATGCAAGTTACGAATTTCGATTAATTCCTTATGGGTAGATATTGGTTAATCAATACCTTAAACCAACGTCAACATTTAAAAGATCCGCTTTATTTTTTTATTTCTTTTAAAGAGAAAATATGACAGTAAGTCGCACTATGATATACGTTGTAAAAAAAATTATTAAAATAGATCTCTTACCAACGTTGTCGGATAGTCTCCACATGTCTTCAATGTATCAACTCTGAGCAGGTATTCTCCAACAGCCGATGCTGTTGACAGTTCCACGAGAACTGAACAATGGAACGATATGAGGAGAGATATAACCAGGCTAAAATAATCGATCAATATCGTTGATTTATTTACCCCACGCTGACTTCCACTCTAAAAGCATTACCATCGAGTAATTTCAAAGACACTTACCGTGTCTAAGAGAAGCATTAACCATGTGATATTATATGGCCTATTTTACGCTTTATGGTTATGTTCTTTACAGTTAGATAATACAGCCTAAGCTTCAATCACGATACAGTCAATAAATGTCTTGTCCAATCAGGGAAGAAATCTCCCATTGTTGACATCAGCCTTATGTCACTGAGCTTTATATCCACAGGGAATCTAACATAGACAATGAAAAAATATAACGGGAGTATTTAACTTGTCTATTTATATTATATCAATTTAACCCTCAGCCCTTTTTATAATGGCAAGTCGATGAAATCATTGAGATTTGAGAAGGCTGGAATTATAGCGCTGTTGATAAAGTACCAAGGGAATATATCCCTGTCTGTTGTCTGTTTGTCTGTTTTAAATCTGATGATCTGAAGTCCTCACAGTTTTTCATTTCTGAATAAATCGGCCGTGGCTTAGTGGTACCGAGTGCGCTTACTTATCCTTCTCCAATATAGCGTTCGCGGGGTCGAGTTCGTCTGCGTACCATCATGTATATGAGTGATTTACCAGATGTGGCTCCGGCAGTCGAGAGGGGGGGGGGGGGGGACGAGGTTTTCACCCCGTTTTCCACCGTAATGAGGCAAGTAACAGTGTGAAGTGAACAATCCGTCGTCATATAAGTGAAATACCCTTGAGTACGACGTTAAACCCCAAACAAACAAATCCATTCGTGAATGCACTCGAACATAGATGAGTATAGCGGAAAGACGCTACCAACATCCGATAAGAAGCTAAAGCAAACGGTTTAGACAAACCGACAACGTTTTCCACTAGCATATAATCTTTCAAATCCAAACCCTTGTACATTGTTTGATAAATTATCTCTCATACAGATGAGTAAAGTGGACAGACACTACTTACATGAAATATGTAGCTAGAGCTACCACACACTGTTAAAGAACATACAATTTTTTTCCATTGGCATATAATAAGTAAAAAAAAGTGCAAATCCTCGAAACTTAAAACATGTTTCCGTCAAATGGAATGTTACTTTTGTTTTCGATATTTAATTTAGCGATAAAAATCGATTTTAAATGATGAAATATCTAACGCATTTGATTGGCCAAAAGCTTAATGAGGTATGCGTATGGGGAAGGAGTCATTGTATAAACCCTTTACGGCTACGTCACAATTCTTGGTGGGAAAGTCTTACTAATTGAAACATATATGTTTCTTTAAAAAAAAAAAAAAAGCACCTTTTTCCATACTACAAATGACCACACCAGACCAAACACTTAAAGCGATACTCCGTGCTGCAATAAAATGCATATAGGTAAAACGAGCATCATTTCTTGTGTTCAATTTTGCTCTCTAATTTTCTAATCGAGCTATATTCATTTTATAATTGGACCTTGAACAATGTGTAATGCAATGTGTAATGCACAAACTACAGTCAAATTTATCCGCGCGGTCATGTCTAGGTACATTTAACGGAAGAGCTCCACAAATGAGGAGCAATCAAATATGTTTCTTTTTCAAAAAAGGTGCCTACGTCACGAGACCTGTAGAGTCGACTGTTTAAACCTTTGACAGTTTACACACAGGTCATTGGTTCATGTTATTAACCCGTAACGCAGAGGAGTGTTAGTCGCTTCATGGACAAGGCGGCCACGCCCAAAATGTCAGCCGCCAGTGGTCGTAGGAAGGTATATACCTGTAACGCTCGGGTTATTTGATAAAATAAAGAAACGATAGTCGATGCCATATTTAAGTATATTTAATTGTAACCTTTCAAGGGATATAGATTGTATTTCAGCCCGGAGTATCGCTTTAACAGGGGTTCCCTTTTACGTGTTTTGTTTCATAGGACGCAAGAAAATAAACCAGGTAGGTCTTTCCAATATAAATATGACAATAAGTCGTTTCTTGAATGCTTGAACAATTGAATGGCTGAATAACACGATACATTTCGAGAACATAATAACGACCCGAAAAGAAAACCCCATGTAACCCCATATGATCGAGTACATTAACTGACACTCCTCAACCATCGTGGAGATGGTGGGTGATAAACAAAGGGATAACAAAATCAGAACTCACACCTTTGATTAACTGTTCTGTTTAAATATGCTTAGCGAAAACATCAATAAAATTTCACACATTCCAACTGGAGACAAATCAAAATTGATTCATGGCAAAAAAAAAGGAACTTAAACGATACACAGGTAGTGATTCAATAAACACCTCCTTCCCTTATAAAAAAATCCTATAGGATTTTGGACCAAATTCTATGGGATTGTTATCCTATAAGATTTTGTGATTATCTTATAGGATCTTATTTATATCTGCAAATACATTTAAGAGAAATCCACTTAATCGATTGAGATGTGGCTCACTTTGTTGATCACTTTAACCCAAATTTCGGGAAACGGATCGTCAAAATAACGAAAACGTCTGCAAACGACAAAATCGAAAAAAAAAATGCACAGAATTAATAAGAGAGAAGGCCTATCGCCAATTACCACCGTAGCTACACACAACTCGGAGAATGAATGAATCGATGCAGACCTACAACTAGAGAGGTATCGAATAGTCGTCAATTTAAACCAAACTAGCCCGCTTAAGGGTGTTAGACGATCTTTAAGATCTTATATTTTAACGCTCCTTGATTTAAATAAGAAAAGACCAAAACAAATTTTATGGCAGCAGAGCTTGTGAATTATTGATTAAAGTGTACATTCAGACCGCTGACGGGCAGAAAGAAACTGTGTCCTAGTTACATCTGTTGATAGAAAAAGACAAAGGAATAAAGTAGGTAGAGTACTTTATTCCAAGGAAAATAATTATTTCATATACGGGACAATTGCCTATTGAAAATGGTCATTACTTGGTCACCAACTGGTCGGCATGTCATCAAAATGAACAAGTCCGCAATAACTCGTCAAATATTTGTTCAGCCGATAGTCAATATCTACCACAAAAGAGCGGTCCATAACTCGTCAAAATTAGTCTATACCTAATCAACAGCTGCACCAGAGCATTTGTTCGGTTATCAGCTTTTTGACCTGTGATTTGACAGATATCATGTATTGGCCAGTTATTAACCAATCAATTATTGACCAGTTTTTGGTGATATGATTGTGAAGTTGGGTACAATAGCACGATTTAGCAAAGTATCGCATTAGACACAGCCAACAGCATATGACCTCGATTTGAATGATCTTCCAGTTTTTATCTGAATAAATAAAGTCTATTAACAGTAGTTGACATTTGGTTGAAACAGTTGAAAAAACTCTAGAAAGATCTGAAAACTGAATTAATGTTTAATTAAGCAATTATTTACCCGCCTTACGACCCAATGCAGTGGCTTAGTGGTTGGCGTGTGTACCCACTAATCCTAGTTCGACGTACAGTTCACGGGATCAAGTCCGTATGTCGACTATCAGCTTTACTCAATTCGACACAAAAAAGGTCTCTATTTAACTGCTAACTGTTAAAAAAACAGAAAAATAAAATAAGTCTGACTATATAGTAAAATCAACAGTTTTGAAAAATGGTATTTAATGTTTGTGGAAAGCTTTCTTAATCATGTTAGAGCCAATCTAGTAACTGACTTTTTAACTCACCTACGGTGCCATGGATATTCCGTGCCATATGATTTTTGCATCTAAAACATTGGCTGCTATATATTCCCTGCCAGATCATTTCTTCATCTAAAACATTGGTGGCTAGATATTCCCTGACAGATCATTTCTGCATCTATAGCATTGACTACTATAAAATACATATCCACAATCATCGCCCTCACAACGGTATGATTCTGAACCAATTGAATAAAAGTTTTTAGAAATGATTTTTGATGAATACTTATTGAATGATAGTCAACGTTCGAGAAAAAGATATGAGAAATAGTCTGAACAGCTCTTCATATATGAGCTTGAAGTCAGTTGTCAAAACGGTTTTCATACGATTATGAACGCTATCAATACAATCCGAACACAATTGTTCATAACTATACTGTTTACAGTATTCTCGTTTTTTTTAGGATAACACTTTCTTAGTTTGAACAGATTCTAGTTCAGAAAATTTTATAGCATGAAACCCGTCCGGACCTCCGTGGTGGAGTGGTCTAGAGTGTACGCTCTAGTGAGTGTATGTTTCTGGTTCACATAACTTCCTCCCCTCTGGATCGCGGGTTCGGTTCCCGCCGATCGTATGTGGGTTGGTATGCTAGCAACCAGCAGAAGGTCGTGGGTTTTCTGGGTTAATTTACTACCCAGTTTTCCTCTCACAATAATGCTGGCCAATGATATCTAATTGGGATTTAATCTTGTTGGTCTAACATGGGATGAATAAATAAATAAATAAATCAATCAATCAATCAATCAATAAAATCAATCAATAAATCGAATCCAAGACCCTCAGAGTTAGGCACCGAAACGCCAGCAGTAAATGTGGCATACTGACTACAGTCTATCTAGCCAGGCTCCCCTTATTTTGAATGTTTTCTTCAAATCTAGTTTTCACTCTTACTGTTAAGAAGGGGAGCTCCCTATTGCTCTGAACTGAGACTCAACCCAAAGACGAACTGTTTTTGGCGTCTGTGTCATTGCGTCGTATTATTGTCCTGTTTTTTTTATTGTCTGTTGCCAATGACGACTGGCCTTGCTTTCTGAATCCATACCGAAGTTTTGAGTGCGTTAACCTAAAGTATTTTATAAAGCCCCCGAATACAGACCATCAGTTTTACCGATACACTCATTGAGGATGATTGGTGTTTTACGCCGCGCTTAAGGGTTTTTCACTTAGATGACGGCGGTGTTTTCCAATAATAATTGACACTACCACAATCAAGATGTGAAGCTTTTCCATAAAGTTGGAAATTTAATTTTCCTCCAGTGCTAAGTAAAGACGGCATTGCTAGTCTTCAAACAAAGAATTCTTAGCCATGGGGCGATACACTCATAGATGATGAGCATTAGGGCAGTAAATCGGTCGGATCAGTCGTGGCATCCAGTTTTTTATTCTTATAGCAATTTCCCTTCAATTGTTATCCCTCCCATCCGTTTCACCAGAGACGGCTCTTCGGTTGGCGGATATACACGGCAAACTTCAAAGAGTTTGATACGATGTTTACAAGGAAAGACAACTTGTCGAATTGCCGAACAGAATGGCATAAATAAGTCATTCCGAACTATCCTTAATATTCCTTTGATAAAATAATGGCTGTTTCAAAAGAATGGAAAGTACGTGTGAGTAGATTTGCCAGTAAAACAGTAGTGTCCAATAACATCATAAACGATTTTCTTTGAAGACATCTCATCTATCCAAAAAATGTAATGTTTTTTATTAACCAATTCACTCCCTTAGCAGTTTAATAGGATATGAAAGTAGTAGAAATCCATTTACTCAATGAAACCTTCCGCGCATGAAAATGCTTTCAAGACTTAATCAAAATGTCGATTCCGCTTCAAATCAACTTAAACGAACTGAATGTACTGTATTTGTAGCTGTACCAGAGCAGATAAATTCAAAAGCAAATTAGCACTGCTAAAAGTTCAAACTTTAATTCACAAATTTGCATTGGATAGAGACTAAGAGAAAAACAAAAATTAACCACATCAGTTTTTTTGCTTATTGTCATTTCATAGCGGGGAAGAAACACAACCAACGATGAAATCCTTTTATTCATTGATTGATTGATTGATTCGCCTGCTCAAGTGTATTTCGCTTGGCATAAGCATTACCATTAAACGTGAAGTGTTTTAATAAAGGTAAAGTCCAAAGTTGAAGCGTATTGCTAGACTCCAAACAAACTGCCCTTAGCCAGAGGGCCTGATAAAACTGAGATCGATGATTAATACCAATGGAATAAAACAAACCACTGGGAGGGCAGAATACCTTCTACAGGCGTTAACCAATCCATAGGACGATTTACACCACAAAAAACGCCATATCATTCATCACAGTGATGATAAAAACGTTCGTAGAAAGAAATAATCTTTAACCAGACAAAACAAGTTGGCTAAATAACGATACGTCTAGTGGACACTGAAACAAGGATTAAAACATATTTTGTGGCAGCTGCATTGAACAGAGTTTTCTTAGAATCAAAATCAAAATCGCTCCAAAATAGTTTGTATAAGAAAATGTATTTGAAACTGAAATTACCGCATTTAAATTTCAGACATGACTGACGAGTCCTGGGTAAACAAGAATTAGATACAGGCAGACTACGACTTCATTCATGAATTATAGTATATGCTTTGTGCATTAACAAAATGAAACTAATCAAAGTTAACTGACAAATCTATACTGTAGATTCAATTGACTACTTAAACATAGTAGGCCAAAGTCACAACTCCAAGAAACGACAATACACGCACGTCAAGAAAATGTTATAGGGTCTGTAAGTCACACGTCATGTGATTTGCGATATTTCGCGTCATTCTCTCCACTTGCGGACACGCGCACAAATTTTTTTTCTAGTTTTAACGTAAACGGAAAGTTGAAACGATATGCCCAATTCTCCCTTCCAGTTCTACAGCTGCACAAAACAGCAAAACAAAATATGGCACTGAAAAATCGGTACTTTATATACATGCCGTATAAGTGATTAGCAATCCCATGGTTCCTCAGATTAGTTGAGATTTTAACATTTTGTATGTTGTACGCTAGAGGGCGCTACCCTTGAGAAGGTTATAGAAATTACCATTCTGCCATTGACGTTGGGTAAGGGTAAGTCTCCTACTTCGAGTTGACAGACTTGTGATATTACGTGGACATGTCATAATGTCGTTATGATCAGTGAATCGTTTCTGGTCGTCACTGTTACTGGAGAATAATAAGGCAATGAGGTACCCCATCCGGAGATTCTAATAGAAATATCCTATAAATCTTCATGAGACATTCGTACGTGACCAACGCGAACATTGGGAAAATCTTTCACTCTAGAGCAAATTAGGAACCTGCTGAGACATATTTAATGTAGAAAATCATTCCAACTATCAAAAATATATAAATATGGAAAGCTGTTCTTGACAGTGCGTTTTTTAGAAATCGATTCTAATTGATCGTCATATAGGCCCCAGTAATGCGGAGATTTAAGAAATCTATTTCCTGTTTTTTTTTCTGATATGCATATAAATAAGGTAATTATCATGGTGAAGCGAGAATTTATACCCTGTACGGCATAGAACAGCTTATTCCATTAAATGTCACCTCGCAGTAAAACATTTTTTCGTTGATTTGTTATTAATGATACTTATATATTTGCTGTAAAGTTCCGGAAAGTAAATCTAGTTTTCGACCGAACGGATTTGTAGGGTTTGCAGACTTTATAATCCGCTCACTTATCACCGACTATTTATGAGTACAAATCATTTCACTAAAGCCGCTGACAAAAGAAGTAATGTTTGCCGCGGATGGCCTCTTAAAAGCCCAATCAAAGTTATCTATAAGCCATTTCCATTCTGAACCTTCATACAAACTCTGATTGGTTGTTTTATATACAGTTATACACAGACAGTTATACGGCTGCAGCCTCAGCTACGACATGAACAACTGCAGTCTAAATCTCCGCAAATATCATGGCCTTATATTGATTTCCTTATAGGTGCGCGCTCAACTGGACATCCTCGGCAATCATCACTTATTATGTCAACGGCTTAACAAAATGAATTTTATATATGGCCGCTGATTTATGAGTGTAAGTTTATTGTTGCCTAAACGACAATTTGTGATAAAGTTGAAAGAAACGACGGAAATATTTCCAATCTTTAAAACTCAATCACTTCATAAAATGTAAAATGTTATGCGATATATTTTTGATTGAGAGAAATCAAATTGTGTTTGCCTTCACCGGTATCCGGGTTTCTTGTTTACAGAGCCATCGTTTTCACAATCTGAGCTATACGTAATGGCTCACGGCAAATTGAATTCCATTCAGGTACTGCAAATTTTTCACATGCTATATACCTTTATTGTAATGAAAGAAAATATTGCATGCCTCCATGTTATAAAGATGTTTCGAATATTTCACATTTGCTTTCTTATCAAAGACAACCTGCTTAATGACGGTTCTTGTAGATGGTGTCGCGCAGCTTAAGTTTATAATAAGACAAAAATCGTTCGTTTCAATTTAAATATAAATGTCCTGGTTAAGTGGTATTTAGGGATCAATGCTTAATTGAGTCAATCGAAATGGATTTATTGCAAGGCTCGTACAAAAAATCCACGGCGTTAAAGTTTAAATATTTATTTAATTTTTTAGTTTGTTGGGTCAAGCGTTAAAGTTTGAATTAATCTGGGTAAGATTATCAAAATCCAAAAATTATAAATTGAAAAGACAATCTTTTTGAGTTTCATTTAAGTTCGTTTTTCTCAAGTAAAATAGTCATGTCTCATAACACATTTGATCCCAGTGGCATGATTTCAATTGAACAATAGAATACAGCCAATATAATACACATCTGGTTTTAGTTGGATTGTTAGCTTCGTCAGACGTAAATATTAATGAAAGTCTGAGAATTATTTATATGAAGGGCTATACCAATTTGTTTCTGTTGAATGTACAGTGTAGCTAAACGCGTCCCTGTGGACACGACGTTATGTGTTTCCGAGTGAATAAACAGACAAATTATTTATGAGATGGCGGATCGGAGACACATAAGAAAATGACCAGAATCCTCTGGATAAACACTGTTATATAAACAAGTGTTTATAGACCATGTAGTCATGATCCGGGTATATGTATAAATCATGTAAGCGAGATATAGCACGAAGACCAAAGTGACAACTCCGAGAAACGACAAGATACGCATGCCTAGTTTCTTTAAACCATTAGTTCCACTGAAGAATTTAACATAATACACAAGTAGTGTAATTCCAAAAACGATAACTTCAATATTTCAGCATTTATTATGCCATCACCACGAGATAGTTACAAAGTGGCCAACAACAGACATATATACAGGCTATGAATAGGCTAGAAAAACAAACAAGGTAAAATATACATTATTATTTGGTCCAAGTTATTTTGAAACAAATGTAATACAGTGACTAAACATTTGTCAGAAAACAGACAGTTAAGCTTTGTTATATAAACAAATGAGACCAGATAGAATGTTTAAAAACAATTCAAACAATTTCAGAAAACAAATATAGTTCTTTAGTGGCTTTAAGCCCATGATTAAAGATCGGTCTCTGTCTGGAAATGGCTAGGGTTTCTTTTAATAATAGATCATAATATAATATAATTGTTATATAACCTGTTGATAACCTGTATAACGTCTGTTGTTTGTCACTTTGTAATTATATCATGATGAGGGCATAATACAGCATAGTTTCTATATTTCGCTGTGTTTTACCATCATCAGGATGTTCAAGCACATCCTGGGTACCACTTACGGTATAACACGGAGATAGATATGTGTACATGTGATTATCGACCATGTACTCATCCGGGTATTCGTGTATAGGGCCTATATAAATCCTTGTACGGTAGGTATATTAGACAGTCACCGAGAGATATAGGTGTCAGGTGTCACGGGAGAACTTTAAGCCACAATCAACCGACAATTCATGTAAACATATAACCGAGAAGTATACAAGGAGGTTTCCTGTCAATAATAGCTCATATCATCCCTATAACACACATCACTCCCTGTATTAAAATGAGACAAAATACATGGATTGAACATTTACTTCGTGTATTTATAGATTCTTATACAGGAGATATATTAGATAGGCACCGAAATATAAATGCGTCATGGGAGTTATTTAAAAACCCTTGACCATCCATGTTAACATAACTGAGAAGTAA
>JAVFBW010141831.1:0-22443 GCA_034783835.1 Mopalia ciliata | reverse complement strand
TTTTTCTTCATCATGTAGTTTTTGTAGGTTATACAGTCCCTAAGAACCCTTCCATTTCTTCTGGGTTGTACCATTTGTTGTTATACAGTTGTTTGTAGTCTTTTATGATCCTTTGTGTTTCTGTGGTATTTTGAAGTGGAAATGCTTCCCCGTTGTATAAGTTTTAAAAAACACTTGACCTAAATACATTCAGAAAGCTACTTTTAGCCTTTTTATCTCATAATTTAAAGCAATAAATTTCTAACTTGTTAACTGGCAACCACAAAAAGAGAACTTGTATTGCTTAGTCTTGTGTCAGAAGTGTACAATATTGTATAGTTATAACTTATTTGACCAGCTACATATGTGATAAATTATGTGTTATTGGTTTAGACTGTGATCATTGATAGTATGCCTGTATCACAATCTATTTAAAAGCAATAACACTATTTATTACATACCTAGCTGGTCATTTATGTTATTATTATACACCATTGGACTATTTTAACACAATTTTTTTTATAATCTCTGGTTTAAATATATGACACTCTCTTAATTGGATTATTTTTTTTTTCAAAAGTTAAACATGTTCCATTATTTTATTACAAAAACATTTGAATCAAGTAGTGTCGTAAAAAAAATGAGAACTGTGGATTTGAAATCTTAGTTAAACTTCTCATCCAGATTTGAAACATTCACAGTTATTTGAGAAAAGGGGGATCTTTGTAATGTATATACTTGACCTACATAAAAAATAAAAAATATATTAATTTTTGTCACTTCATTTAATATCCAGAATTTTTAACCCATGAGTCAAACTGTGACTCTCGCCCAGTATAAAATTATATTACATTACATGCTTTTGACAACCATAAAGAATTATTAGCATGTAGGAGGGCTATAAACAATTATTTATGACCTACTTGCTGTGTTTGAAGGTATGTTTAAAGCAAAACAAAAAAGGTCCCTAGATACATGATGATGTTGTAAAAATATCCAAAAATATACCTCCTCATTATTGTTCCACTTACGGAGTTTTGATTATTGAATTTTTTTTTAAATTAAACAATATTTATTTTAAATGGTAAAATACAATAATTAAATTAAATTTAAAGGAATTATAGATGCACTATGTGGTCAATTTGTGGATTCAAAATAACTTGCCATTTATTACTCAGCCGAAATGTCTGTGAATGGTAACAACTGAATGCCTAATCAACCACATATAATTGCTAAAAATGTCACCTTCTGTGGATCCAGCAATTGCTGTGGTGGTTTTTACCTGGTTTCCTTTCAGTTTTTCCACCGTATTTAAGCAGGGTACAGTGTGAATTGGACAACCAAATGCCTATAACTGAAATATCCTTAAGAATCAAAAGTGAAAAAAAAACTATCATAAACTGACTTTTAAATGTCCATTTTTCTAAAACTATCGATTTCCAAGTGTAAATATACATTCTAGTTCACCCCTTCTAACATGTGTCCAGTAGTCCAAATGTCTGGCTGGTGTAATGTCAGGCTTGTCCTGCAATTAATTAACTAAAGTGAAGAGTTCAGCTGACAGATTTATGACCAGGGTTTCAGCTTATCTCAAACACCAGGATGGCTTTAATTAGTCACAGGGCCCCATTAGGGCCCTTTGGGGTCATTAACTGTAAGGGAATCAATTTCTGACCATGTCCAATGCATGGTGTTTGTAATTGGTTTAATGGTTGACAGAAGGTGTCCTGGTGATTGTATTAAGTGTGGGGTTTTCCTCATCGATCTGATAACAGAAAGTCTTGTATTCAGCACTTGAAGTGTATTAAGACTTGATATGTGAAGAAACAAACAGTCTTTAAACTTGTGCAATAAAATTTAGTTGGATCTTCACTCTCTTTATGGTGGATGTGTATAATCTTTCAATGTTTTATTATCCCTTAAAATTTAAAAAAGTAAAATGTGATTTTCAGAGAATTTTTGTTATAATTATTATGTAGCGGAACAACCTCAAAATTGTTCTTACAATTGTTTAACTACATCTGACAGTGAAGATGGAATTTCATTTGCTTTGTGGTTATTCAATGCAAGATGAAAGCAGATTAAAGAAATGAAGAAATTCACAACCCAGCTCTGTTCTATTGTATAACTGTTACTCAAAGTTCAGCCTGTATGTAACATAACATGAGAAGGGTTTGTCTAGAGGAAAATATGGCAAGAATGTGGGCTGTGTATTCAACTAGGTCTGTGTCTAGCCAATATTGAGTGGGTGGAGGGGGGCCCTGGGCTTGTGGAGGGGCACCTGTTAGCTTACACAGCCAGCAAACAGGGGTGGGATAGTTCATTGGAAATCAGAATATATCTGGGAAGGGCTTTGATTTAAAAATAAATATATTGAATACAATATAACAGCGATATAAATCTAAAAATAACTGTGTGTGGGGGTTTTTGGGGGGTGCTTCGTGAATAAAACAATAGTATAAAACATGGGTAGGGGTTTAAAAGCCAATTAAATAAGCTACAAAGTTTCTTCTTCAAACTAAGGAAATGCTATCTCAAAATAATGATAAATGATGCAAGTTAATCCAGCATTGTTAAATTATGAAAAACTAAAACATAATCTTCTATGGTTTTATGATCTGTTACAAAAATCTAAAGATAATATGGTCAAGCTATTATATGAAGGGAAGCTTGTTATCCACCATGAAATATTATGAAAAATTAAAATATTGCATTTTTTGGTTTAAGGATCTGTTCCATGTTAATGTGATAATATGGCCAGGCAATAAAATTTAAGGATTTCATTTTTATTTTCTAGCAATTAAAATCTTAAGTAACAGGTGAACAAGTGGAGACATGTTTGTTTATTGAACTAAACATTTGTTTTATATACATGTATTATTGCAATTGTAAGGACAGCACAAGGCAATGCTATTATTATATGTGCAAGCACCTGCTGACTCTATTTATACACCTGCTTGTACCAGTAAAATGGCACACTTATCACCACAGGGTGCCCTTAAGAAGTTAATTGCCCTTTTGTGGGTACATTCCTTCCACTACTTTGCTACAATAATCAGTTATCATCACTAATAATCCAAGAGTTGTATAGATTAAATGTAAAAGGGTTTTTAAATTGTTTAAATAATGTTTATGATAAAATATATATGATTACAACTAAGTGGCCTCTATATTCCCAAAATTCTTTGATCTTCACTACTATGCCTGAATCTAATTTTTCATTATCCATAATGCAACATAGTTTTATATTGGATTTATGGGGTTTTTTTCATTAATTTTAAAAGAGTTTTTTAATCACTTAGATAAGGTTTATGTTAAAATATATGTTGTGTAATCTGTAAAGCCTGGTATTATGATTAATTCATCAACTTTAAAATTCCTATTAAACATGTTAAAATATATATGATTACAGCTATTAAGTGGTCTCTCAATTCCCCAAATTCCTTCATCTTCACCAATTTGCTCAAATCTAATTTTCCGTTAACCATAATTCAACATAGTTTTATTCGGGATTTTTCTTCATGATTGACTCGTATATTTTCACCTGTATTGATTAATTGCTCGCAAGACAGAGCCTAACTCTGAAGGTCTTCAGGTTCAAGTCCCGGATGGGTTTCAACCTGCAAAATTTTCTGAGTAACACAATGTTAAACCTTAATCAATCAAGCAAGCCAATATTGAGCAAGGTGCTAGTATTTGCCTTAAAACATTGCTCGATAATAAATATATATGTTGAAATCCATAGAATCATGTTATGATATCTTAGTTGCTTGTCCTTTTAGTATCATTGTACACAGGTAGACAGATTCAGTAGTAAAGACATAGAGAATTCATAAAGATTTTACCTAAATGACAGAAACAAAGACTTCCAGTGTAAAAAAGTATTCAATGATAAGCCCACAGGTAGATTCGTATTATGTAGGTGACTAATTTGGTCAAGAAAGTGTGATAATTTCCAGGTATTTACACAAAGCCTGCTTTGATCTGTGTCCGGAATTATACATTAATTATACATTCAGCTGTGTGTAAAAGCGGGTTTTCATTAACACAAATTAGCAGGCCCTCTGAGACATTGTCATTAAATACTCGTGTACATTCTTTAACTTCATTAATATGTAACTCGGCATGAATGATTCATTGTTGGGGAAGTTTGTAAAAAAAGAAAAAAGAAATTAATAATCATTTTTGAGTTAGGAATACACTGTATTTACATGTACATGTATTGCATTTCTTTAGCATGCTCTACGAATATGTCTTAAATCACCTAAAATTTTGTCCATGGAATTATGTCTTAGAAAGCTATTCTATGAGCTTCCAAATAATGTCTGGCACAGGGACAACGAACACACTTTTGTCATGCAGAAAATTTTTCAACAAGCATAAATTTCTTTATTTGAAAGCCTTAATACCTTCACAGGGAGCAAAATATCATTATTTTTAACTGAATTTAGGGGATTTATTGTTCGTTTGTTTTACTGCTTTATAAACACGTTATGATGCAGTTTAATAATTCATTGCTGCAATGGAAATAGGATAGCATTCTGTTTAAGACTGATCATTTATACTTTTAAATATATTGTCTCCTTTACAACTAAAGGACAACATGATCGTAGGCTAGCTCACTCAAATACCTGACATTCGACGTTAAACCCCAATCAAACAAACAAACACATGAGTAAAATAAACTTTAATCCTAATCAAAGAAACCAGCCTATGGATGGTTTTAATGGATGTCTTTTTTTTTAGGAATTTGTGTGTTTATTAAATTGTTCGGCATGTGTTGGAACATTTGGGCATGCTTTTGCTTTGCATGTTAATGTGGGCAATAAATTAACATAATTATACCTCTGGTGTGAAATTCATTTTCCAGACTAATAGCAGGTTTGGCGTTATTAAATCGGTTGTCATGGTTACTGACACATCTGTAGGTATTAGATTGTCAGTTTGGGTGTTAACTAATGAATTATGGGATACTGAAGTCGCTTCTCCTAGATTAAATATCGTTACAAAGTGAATAACAGGACTAGTGTCGTATTATGCAGACATGAATCCCTCTTCCAAATTACTGTTTCCAGAGAAGCAGAGTGTAAAAAAAAATGTTAACGATGCTGTGCAATTATTTCTGTTTGCCATCACTGTTATATGATGCTAACTCCAATATTTCAAAATTTTAGGCAATATGGTGTTGGAATAAAAAGATATTAGTTAAAAAAAAACCTGAATTTGTTTTTTTTTATATTTTACAGATAAATTCTTAATGAACTTTTTTTTTTGTCTCTCTGAACACTGCATTAATTTTGTACATGTGGCAAGCAAAGCAATTTTCCACAGTTAACATTTAACCTGAATTCTCAATTTCAAGTAATATTTCATATTATGTAACTTTCCGCTGGAAAAGAAAATCTAAATTTTATTATAAGTGACTCATGCACATGCCGCCTTAATGGACAAATCTCCTGAACATTAAGGCTGCCGTTGATTTTGTACATTAGCTAACAAAGTCATTTTTTCCACAGTTAGCTCTGAATAAAAATGTGCAGAAGATTCCATATTGATTTCAATTGAAACATTCAATGTCAGAACACTCCTCCTCATTGAAGAATGGCGTGTGTCAACATGGCATTTCTGACATGCCTTTCTTTCTTTTCAAATTCTGGCTCAATCTTACTGCTCAGTACAAATTTGAACAAAAAAACTTATAGATTTCTTTGGGAATAGATACTCATGTTTGACTTGTTCGCACATGGGGTCGATTTTGAGAAAATTTGGATGGAAATTGTTTGGGGGTTTGGAATCCTGTGGACAAAAGAGTTAAAGTGATTTTTGTCCAATGAGAATAGAGATTGATTTGAAGTGCTGAACTGCAGACGCGTTTGGGAGTTAAGCTAATAAACGGCCTGAAAGGAGACAGTGTTAAGCGTGGAACCAAATCACAGAGGCGAAAAGAAATTCGCCACAGAGCTCTTAATAGCTAGGCCTGGATCAATATCGTAAATTATTTAACGTAATAAATTTCACTTTGCTCTGTCCATTTGGGACTGGTGGAGTTGATGGATTGGAATTTTACGAGGGCGTTAATGGACAAAATTTCCTCTCCGACGCAAGAACATCCTCTCTGGTCAGAGATACATGAAAGTTTTATTTGCTGTCTTCCACACGCATCGTTAACCCTCAGAATAATGTTGTCGTTGTTTCTTTTGTCTTTTCAGGTTGGGGATCTTGTTACCTGGGAAACGAAGAAGGTCCTGCTGGCTCGGGTGAGTGACCAATCAAATTACAGTTTATAAAATCATGATTATCTCTCCTTCACAGGCTTTCTATTTAATACTCTTCTGTTAAGAAGTTTGAGCTGCTTTGAAAATATTGATGTGGGAGATTTCTGGGCTAATGTTTTTTTGATTGAATAATATTATTGAAAACAGAAAATGGTAAAAACAATCCCAAGTATCTTGTGCTAGTTTGAAAATATTGATTTTAATTAATATAAATAATACTTGTTTTATTCCCCCCTTCCCCTAATATAAATACATATGGATGGGAGAGGGGAATACAATCTCGAGGTATCACATGTTTTTTATAAATTATAAAATGTTGAATTTAATCAGGTTTTATTTTCCCTTCAGGAACCCGGTTTTGGTTTTGGAATTGCCATCAGTGGTGGCCGTGACAATCCACATTTCGCAAATGGGGACCCTTCTATCGCAATATCCGATGTATTAAAGGCTGGACCAGCTGAGGGAAAATTACAGTAAGTCATTCACTACTTTAAGTCATTTTATTTAAATCAATATTTGTAATTGAATTAAAAGTAAAACTTTATTTACATCACGATTACTTCTTTTCTTACATATTCTTACTGAAAATAACGAGGAATCCTCTTGATTTTCCAGTTTAATTAGTCAAGAAGCAGCAGGAATTGGACAATCCATTGTCATAACAGTGAAATACCCTTCAGAACAACATTAAACCCCAATAAAACAAACAAATCTAGTGATTTAATAAAGTCCAATTTAAATTTTAATAACTTTCTATTTTCAGGATAAATGACCGAGTTGTCTCAGTAAACGGAATATCCTTGGATAATGTTGACCACGCCACAGCCATTGCCGTCATGAAAGGGTGTGACCAAGCAATTAACTTGGTAAGTACTTCGGCTGGAACTAGTAGGGAGTGATTTCTGATATATCCATTGCAGCCTTGTGGGTGCAGCTTGTGCCCTCTGGGGCAACATAAAACCACTTGTTGTGACATCAAATACTATAAATTTTGACATGACTTTTTTCGCCAAATACCATTTATTGGACTGACTTGCACTCATTGAATTTTTTTTTCTTCACATTTTTGTTTTGGGAAAATTTTCACATATTGTTTTATTCTTTATTTTGCAGGTAATTCGTCGTCGATTTGCACTGTCTTCCAATCCTGATGACGAGACTTCTCCATTGAAAGTTTCACTTAATAAAAAACATAGGAAAGATGGTAAGACCTTGGCTTATATCCCTTTAACTCGGAATATTTTAATTGTATGAGAGATTAAGTTGTTTTTTTTTATAAGTTTTCCAAATAAAAAGGCCAGCAAGGAAGAACAATAGTAACAAAAAAATTTGTAACTAATTTAATGCTAATAACATAATTTTTTTTGTGAAATTATAAATAGTTTCCTCGGTTTGACTCTAAAAATGTATATCTTTTTCTTAAAAGGGTTTCATAATTTTTTTAAGAAAAAAATCAAACATTTATTCTAGAACGTCTACATGTATTTAATCTTGACCCTATTCTAATTTTTCTGTTTTTATTATTAACAGAGTATGGAGTTGTGCTAGGTTGTAAGTTCTTTATTAAAGAGATCAGAGGAAACAGTTTGGCTGCACAGGAAGGGGGTTTGAAAGAGGGTGATACAGTGCTAAAGGTGAGAACAAGCTCTGATTGGAAGAAAATAAATGATGAAGGGGAAATGGTGACAATGCAAGGTTTTGATTGGATAAAATATATATAAATTAATGGGCTGAAAATAGTGTGGAGGAAACAATGAAGATTGGATAAGATAAAGATAAATATATTTGATACAATGATTAAGTACTAAAAAAAATTACCTTTTCAGATAAATAATATCCCAGTGGAGACGATATCATTGGTTGAAGCCAGAAAACATCTGGAAAAAGCCAAAGATAAACTACATCTTGTTATCACAAAGAAAAAACATGAATCAAACCACAAAAGACAGAATAGTAACCTCAAAGAAGAAGGTATGAAACTTTGCTGTATTTCAATTTTTTTTAAAATGGGCTGAATTTCATAAAATGAAACATCAAGAGCATGAACCAATTTCTTAAAAAGTTACCAAAGAATTTTTTGTTTTCTTAGAATGGTTCAATCTATCAGAACATGCCAAGATTGTTTGTTGGGATCTGTTTGCAAAGTTTTTATTTTTTATTGCAGAATTCGCACTAAGTTATGGTGCAGCTAAGCGACCAATCGATACACACAACGTCAACATATACCATCCACTCCCGAGGGCTGATAGTTTGTATAAAGGTAGCTCTGTACAGGCGCTGGGGTCCGTGCCGAATATTCCATCAGAACGACAATATCAAGATTATCAACCTGCGTCAGATTTTGGAAATTATGAAGCTCAATACAGTTTTGATCACGAAGCTCCACCACGCCCTCCACTACCCTCTGGGGTCGGCTCAGGTAAGCCCAGAATTTGTCCATCCTTACTCATTTGAATTGTCCTTTTGAGGCCTGTTGCTCTTGGTGTCAGAGGTGCAAAAAAAAGTCAATCGCTTATTGGATCATCTTTCTCTGTATTGAGATTATACTCTTTTGGTGTCGGAGGTGCAACAAAAAGCCAATCCCTTATAGGATCATCCTTCTCTGTATTGAGATTATACTCTTTTGGTGTCAGAGGTGCAACAAAAAGCCAATCCTCTTTGTTGTCATTGTGCTGACAGAGTTTTATACTATTCATACTATTAACTGGACACCACTGGGAGAGAGCTTCCTATTGCCTTCGTGATCTCAGAGTTTAGGGGTATAATGAAGCTGATTTGTTTGAAATAGTGGTTTTAGGGCCGCTTCCCTGGTATGGATTTAGCGGCCCGGCAATGAAGCTGATCTGTGTGTCACATCAGTTTATTATATTCTGTATTTGTCCTGCTGTGTCTTTGTTAGATGCCAGTGGTGTCTAGGGTGGTTTCCTTCCCCCATAAGGCTGGCATCCTTCATGCCAGTGAAATAACTTATTATAAAGTATGCTGTTAAACCCCATTAAACAAACAAATATCTGTTGATGTTGCGCAGACAAATCATTTATATATTTACTATTAACCCTACTCCATTTTCAAATAAACAAATTTTACTGTATTAGAATTAAACTATTCACTGCCAATACATTCATTAATCTCTTTTGTAGATGCTCCTGTCACAGTCCCTACGAGTCCATCTGCTGACAGACGCGATGGTTACTTTAGCGACAGAGAGGACCCGTACAAAAAACGCCGCAGTGATCAATACGATGATGGATATAGAAACCCAAGACATACAGACAAAATAAGAGAAAGTCGTGACAGATTACAACCAAATGATTATATAGACGGATTAGACCAAAGGCAGCACCAAGAGTAAGTTGCAGTTATCTCCCTTGATTTTGGATCATGTGTGTGTGTGTGGAGGTGATTTTATTGTAGACTGTTTCCCCCATGGCTGCATCTTGTTGGCCTGTTTTTGAATGCTAAGCCTTACCTGTATGCAGTGCGTGTGTGATTTCTGTCTTTAAAAACAATCAAAATAATTGATAAAGAAATTATTGATCATTCTGCCTACAATAACCATAGTCCATTACCTTACCATTATCCTTTTCAAAAGTTTTTAGAGCATACCTTTCTATTGCACAAACCATTCTTCATTTTATATTGTAACTTCCATTTTCATCCGCATGTAGGCCATATTGAATTGATTGAAAGAAAACATTAGCACAACTTCATTATCATTTAACAGTAAGCACATCTGCTTTGCAATTTAATTCTAAATTTCTCAAGCTTTTTGAGAATACAAAAAAAAGCTTTTTCCATTTTCTTAAAAAAGTAGTTCAAGAGACTCCCTTCACCAGCCTCATTTCCATTTTTTCTCACAGACGTTATATCGAGAAACGTTCTGACATCAGGTAAAAATAATTAAAGAGGAATAGTTGATGTTTAGGTTTAGTTTCCATAGTAACAGTAATAGATCCCAGACCCCTTTTGTTGTTGTTGTTGTTACGCTTCTTATTGCATGTGTTATGTCCGCAAACTGTGCTTAACCAGGGTTAGAATTTCACTAAATCTTCCATTGCGCAGAGCTGTTCTGTAATGACTTTATTGTTATGAACGGCGTGGAATGTGTTTGACCACTACTCGGTGTAGATAGCTAGTACGACTTATATGAACTTGTCTTAGATTGCGACTTTGTTTGGTACATGTGTGGTACTTTATTTTATCCTAAAATTTGCATGGGTATACCAGGTAATGAATAAATTATTTTTTTGGCTTTTTCCAAAATGTTTTCACACTACTTTTTGCATGCTGTTTGTCGATTTTACATGATTTTTTTCATAATTTACTCGAATTTCTTTGTAAAAACATTTTAAGGGTAATTCTTTCATTTTTTTTTTATATATAAATATTTTGCATGCTTCAGTCATTCAGTGCAATCTTATATTTGTCGCATTATTTATTGTCTGGCATATTCTACCACCTGCTTTTGCTTCAACAATCATACGCTGCTTCCCTAGCATGTCATTTATCAGATGTGATTTTGATTATTGTTTTTTGCAGATAATATATCATTTTGTCGTTCAATAGTATTGTTTCTAAAAAAAACATACTAATAATAAATTAATAAAATGAAAAAACTATTAGAAAAAAAAAACTTTTATTTGAAAAATAAAATTTGAATCTGTTTATTTTGAATAAATGTATTATATATTTGAGATATACTATATAGAGAAGAATGACATGAGTTCATAGTTAAAAACTTTTTTTTATATGGAAATTTTTTTATTTATTTATTTTCATTAAGACAGAAATCATGTTATTCCCATTGCTATAAAAAAAAAATTTTGAGACAATATTTTCTATCTTTCTTTGAAAGATATTGGTATTTTCTTATTACCGGTAATTCAGCAAATATATATCTACAATGTTATTGTTTTTGTAGGTCTGGTCGACGATTTGTACAATTTAAGAAAGACGAGGAAACTGGTCTGGGTCTAAGGCTCGCTGGTGGAAATGCCACGGGTATTTTTATTGCTTCAGTTCAAGCTGACAGTGCTGCCGAGATCGAAGGTCTTGTGGAAGGAGACCAGATTCTCAAGGTGAGTCCAAGGTCAAAAGTACTGGATAAAAGCTACAGTTATTCTGCAAGGTTGCTTTCTTGTAGTAATCTTATTTTGACCATAACATAAGTGGCGTAAATCCAAACTAATTGTAAACACACTTTTGACAAAAATAATCCTAATCAAAAGCAATTAAAATGCATTAAAACATGGTTTAAAGAATGTGTTTGTATTGTTATATATATATTTTGTAAAAAAAAAAAAAAATACATTTTTAATAACTATAAAAAGCCTCTGTTTTGTTTTTTTATTTATTTACTTATATTTTTTTTTGAAAGTTGAATTTATTTATTTTATGATTTCAGGCTAATGAAAGAGATATAACTGGTCTGACCAGGGAAGAGGCTGTCGTATACCTAACAAGTTTAAAGGGTCTTGTAAGCCTGGTTGTACATTATAAAAAAGAAGGTAATTCACTAATTATCAAGATTTAACAATTCAAATACTTCTGTTTATTATAGCTTTGAGATAATGATTTATCAAGTTTAAACAAAAAAAATTAAAACAGTAGTATCATTTACAATATATCTTGTATACATAAAGGTTAAGTCTCAAATGTATTATTTCATGTATTTTCAGTTTTGAGTTTTTAATATTTCATATACCAAAATTGAAATGATATGTAACTTGTAGGACGACCTTCGTATCATCATTACAGAAAAAAAATTTAAAACAAAAGTAAACGCAAATAACACCATATTTGGCAAACAGTAAATCCATGTATTGTACTCATATGGAAAGATTCCAAGCTAACTTTTTTTAGAAAGAACGAAAATATTATTATATTTTGTGACTGATTGATTGTATCTTTTTCACTTACAGAGTATGATGTAATAATGGCAAGTCGAGAGGCCGGAGATTCTTTCTATATTAGGTAAGAAGTCAATGTTATACAGGCATTATTTATTATTTTTTCGAATTTTTCTACCAGCAAGATATTTTATATAAGGATAAAACAGCATTAAACGTACATTATTAAATGAAATAACTGAATGTGTAATCTGTCTCCGAAACAAAATTTCTATACCTTTGCTTGAGTACGACGCCAATTAAACAAACAAACAAATAAAATACCTTGTGAAGTAATAATTTTGTGGTCGAAATTGTAGCTGATTTTAGTATACTCAAATTTGACATATTTTTCAGAACTCATTTCAACTATGTCTGTGACGAAGGGGAACAAGGAGAGTTGTCGTTCAAAATCGGTGAAGTTTTCCATATAAAGGATACTCTATATCGCGGGGTCGTGGGGTCATGGATCGCGCTCAGAGTCGACAGAAACTCACAAGAATCTCAGAAAGGAATAATACCGAACCAAAACAGGTAAGAATTGAATTATAAATTAAATTTAATTATAAATTAATGAATTAACCAAAATAAAAAATAAAAATTTGTTTATGCATAATATACTGTTATAGCAATTTCTTGAACATTAATTTTGTAAATAAAATGCGGTTATGCAGTGAGAATAAAATATAATATACTACAACAGAAAAACAGTCTGCCAGTTTTTACAGTTACTAAGGAAACTGAATCTAAATGCAGATAATTTTTGTGTACTTGATGTCGCAACATTTCTCTTCTTTTTAGCATTTTAATTTTTTTTACAAAGTATGCACTTAAACAAGAAACTTCATAATTTTTGTGTTGAACAGAGCTGAAATTCTGGCAGCTAGCCAATTACAGATCAACGAGAACAAAGAAAATACTCCCACTCGATCCAGGGGTAGTCTATTTCGAAGGAAATCGGGTGCTCGGAGAGCAAAATCACTGGGCAGAGATCATTGGGAAGATGTCATCTTTTGTAAGTAACTTTTGTTTATAATTATTGAGAAGTGAAATGGGAGATGTTTGAGGGGTTGACAAGGTGTGCATGTAACTGCAGTTTAGACTGGATGGCAGGTGCTTGGTTTAGAAAATAATAGTGTTTGCAAGTGGTGAGACGGTTGCGCATTGAACCGCTCACAGGTTCAAGGGAATAATGGTAAAAATGTTGTTTAACTGTAATTCTGTTACCACAGGATGATTTCTACCAGGTTTCCTGAGTCACATGATGTGGCTCCAACAATCTTCATATATTTGAAATACATGTACCCTTGACTAAGACACTAAACCCCAACGAAACAAACAAACAAATTTATTATAAGATATATCTCAAGTTTCATGATTTGGAAAGCAGAATTTATATTTTACTCTGAAAATAATATTTGTGGATATAAAGATTGTGTCATACAGTAATGGAAAGGATTATATATATATATACATTACTCTGGATATATATATAGATAATGTTATACCATATATGGTAATGGTGAATTGGGATTTTTGTTTAACTTTGGACATATTGTGGGGATATACAGATTATGTCATACCATATATGGTAATGGTACTTTAGAACTGGGCCAATAACTAGATTTATACTATACTTTTTCCCTATAGCGGACCCCAATGGTGAGTGGTATCAGCACTTAGTCTAGGCATTAATAATACCATGAGCTTCATAAACACTAACACTGTAGTGATTTTTTTATTTTTTTTATCAAGTTTGCTTTCTGGAATTTAGTTTTAAATTTGCTTATCAAAAAATATTATTTAAAAACTGAAATTTACATGAAAAGCAACACAAAGACTTCCTAACTTTACTTTCAATAATTGAAGAATTACAAAAAATAAAACTTTCTCAAGATTTGCTTTTCTGGTCCTTAAGTTAGTTCTAGTTTTTTGTGTCTAAGTTCAAGTATGTTGTCGCGTTTCCACAATGCTTTATCCACCCTTGTAGAATTCATTCACAATTCATGCATCAAGTATACTAAAGCTTTGACTTATTTAAGGTGTCCTTGACCTTTTTAAGGAGACTCACATTGGCCTTGACCTTTATAATAGTTTAACTGTCCACATCATCACATATAACATGCAATGTAGAATGCTTTTTCAAATCTCATTTAATTTTTTTCGATCGAACACCTTTGAATGCCGTTTTGATACTCGTTTTTGTCTTGAACACTAGCCTTGTTGTCGCACCGTTTTTTTTAAACGTATTGGGAAAATTTATAATTGGTAAGAAAAAAAAATTAATTTCACAAGATTATGCAATTGTAAACATTTGCACAGCTATAGCACTTTTGGAAATAATGATTGATTATAGTATCGTTTGGGATAACACTTTTTAGTTTGAACAGTTTCTTGTTAAAAAAAATATGCAGAATTTAATCCTTCCGCGGATGGAACCCACGACTCTCAGAGTCAAGGCACTGAATCGACAGCAGTGCTTTTTAAAGATACAAAAATCAGTCAGTGATTAATTGATTGATTGATTGATTGTTTGATTGAATCCTTGTTTAATACTGGACTGATTACTAATACCAACTTGATATTGAATTGCGTTTTTTTACTGTTCTTCAAAATGTCACAAAAATCTGTATCTGTTATTTTTCTGTAATTTTCAGCCTCCCAGAAAACAAAATTTCCAGCTTATGAAAGAGTGCTTCACAAGAATCGTAAGTGAATTTTGTTTTATTTGTGATTTGCGATGTATTTCTGGCACAGTTCTGGAATTCCCTCAAATTGAATTTAACTCCTGAAAAAACACATAATGACGTTTAATAGCAGGGCTAGAATTTCTTGGACAGTCAAATTTTAAGTTTTTTATTTTTTTTTTTTTTAATTTTCTTCAGTTTTATGGATTTTAAAAAAAAAATTCTGATTTGTATTCAGATCAAATTTATAAAAAAGATATTTAAATTTTATTTACTGTTTGTTTACACTGTAATTGTTTGAATAATTCTTTGAAATTTTATTTAAAAATTGTTTCTTGTTGTTTATAGCTGGATTTGTTCGACCTGTTGTTATATTTGGGGCGCTCTCTGATGTCGCGAGGTCAAGGTTATTGAACGATAAGAAAGACCTGTTTGAATCAGCTCGTAAGTATTTGCCGTGAATATTTATTTTGTTTATCAATTGCAATTGTAGTTTTAGTGGATTAAAATTGATTTTAAATGTTCTTTAAAAAAGTCTATTCTTAGAAAGAATTTTTATCCCTTTTTTTAACTGACAGTATTTTTTTTATTAATTTTGTTTAGAAGAAGAAGGAAGTTTTGAAGATGAACTCAAGAGGGGTAACTCTGGCATTATGAAGCTTGGGTCATTGAGGAACACTATATCAAAAGTAAGCTCCCTTGTTTTCCAAATTATTTTCCCACAAATATTCTAACAATATTCTCATACTATTCTACCAAAATTTTCAAATTATTTTCCCATCTTTCTCTAATTATTCTACCAATATCCTCAAATTATTCTAACAATATTCTCCTATTATTTGCAGGATAAACACTGTCTCTTGGACGTGACCCCTCATGCAGTTGATCGTTTGAACTACGCTCAGTATTATCCAATAACTATATTCCTTAAAGCTGAAACCAAGCAAAATGTCAAAGATTTACGAACAAAATGGCTGAAATCCTCCACAAAGAATCCAAAGAAACTTTTTGAACAAAGTCAAAAACTTGAAAAAATGTATAGCCATTTATTTACTGGTGAGTGGTTCACATTTCATTATATAAATTTTAAAATTATATTTTGTTATAAATATGTTTGTCGACACCTTAATTTTTTTAATAAAATACAAACATTTACTATACTTACTTTATATCCTTTATAATAACAATAACATTAAATGTAATTTCATTTTCTCTATAATTTTATAAAATTATTTTTGTAAAATAAATGACATTGGAAAATACCTAATATACCTATTACCTGAATAAATTAATTATTATTTTTAATTCGGTTATTTTGCAGAATATAATGCCATATATAACTTTCTTTGTTTGGCAAAGAAGTTTTTGTTCATTACACCAATGTTTTCAATCTCGAATTGTTTTCGCTACAGGGACTATAAGCCACCATAGCACGGACAGTTGGTACCACAGGTTGTTAGAGATCATTGAACTCCAGCAAAACAATAGAATCTGGATGTCAGAAAACAAGGTGGGTAACTCTTGCATAAAATAAATTATTGGTTAGATCGATTGATAATTGACCCTGGCACAACCATAAACTGTGAGGTGTTTTGATAATGTTGGGAAGTTAATCTTCCTCCAGTGCTAAGTAAAGACAACCTTGCTACTCTTCAAACAAACTACCCTTAGCCAGAGGGCCAACAAAGGCAAACATTTTACATTCTCTGGTTGTCCATGGTGTGTCTACTTACTGTTTGATGACATCATGATAGTAGTAAATACCTTTTTATAGAGCAATAAACAATTATTCTGATTTATCATGATTTTTTATGATTTTTGTAACAGCCTGAAGAAGATATCAGTGATGATGTTCTGTTTCCAATGACCAGTCGTCTCAGCTTTGTTGCGTCACCAGAGAGCGAATTAGATCTCAGCCGGGCACATGAAAGTGACACATTACCAAGGATACACGGGCATAAGGCGGGTTTAGTTCGATCATCTTCTGATCCAAGCGTTGCCACTGGAGACAAAATCCCGGGCATTCCACCATACCCGTCACCCCCGAACTATCAAAATGGTGCCAGAGAGGTAAGACACTTGCCGATTAAAAAGTTTTCATTATATTTTTTTTTTTTTTATCTGTTTTTACTTTTATACTGTTTTTTTTTTTTTAAATTACAGCATTATGAAATAAGGCTTGAAATTATCTTTATGACTGTTTTATTTTTATTATTATTTTTTTGCGGTCAACCAATGATTGAAATAATAGTCCCAAGTCTTAAAAACGGAATTATTTTTGATTTGTATGTGTTTCCTTACCTTCATTCATATGCCATGAACATTACCTAATTGAGGAAACAATTTATTTTGACAAATTTATTCCAAGATATACTTTAAGTTGACCTCGAGTATTTGAGTAAGTCACATTATGTGGCTCAGACAATAGCACGGATGGTTTTAAGTGGACAAAGGGGAAGTAACCCTGACTTACTTATAACACTTAATAAGACCAAGTGTAAGTTACTATATACTATGTAAGATACTACAACGGTTGCAAAAAATATATATAACAGAGCTAACATTATGTCTTTTTATTTTTTTTTACAGAAATCGCCTCCTTTTCAAAACTACACTCCAGGCGTCATACCAAATGGTAAGGGAAATTCTTGTAAAATTTCTTAGTTATCTCCCCCTCTGGCTTATGCCAGGTTTGGAGTATAGAAATGCTGTCTTTACTTAACAGTAGACTGCAGTCTCCACATTTAATGGTTGTGTTTGTGTGGCTGTTAATTGTTAACTATTTTTGGAGTTACATAACTGAAATACCCTTGAGCATGGAGAATCAATGGATTTAATGTCTTCTAGCTCTCTTGTTTTTGAAGGGGAGTAAACTCTAAGGGTAACCAAGCTGTCTTTGTTAAAAAGCAGTGGATGCAAATTGTTTTCCCAACAGACCCAAGTTTGGGTACATCACCCTGGAGCATGGCATTAAACCACAATCAATTGATCAAATCAATAACAACATTCAAGACGTTAGCTAGATTAGATTTGAAGTCTTATTTTGAGAAACCTGGAAGTCTGGGTTTTTTTGGTAATTAAGTTTTCAAATTAAAAAAATGTTGACTTAAATTTTTTTATTTTTAGGTGATCACTTTGGAAGTCGGCCAGAGGACAGATACTACCCATCTTACTACGCCGACAGTTCCCACGGCAACGAAGACCCGACTCACCCAGCATATCCCCATCCTCGTGCTAATATTGACCCATATGCGACCCTGACCCCAAGTGAAAGAATACGAGGAAGAGTTTCAGATGATTGTAAGTTAAAAAAAAATAATAATCGACAAAGAAAAAAAAGTAAAATAGTAAGTGTAATGAAACTGATTAAGTTCTCGTTGAGTGCATTTGCCTATTTTCTTATTCCCTCACTCAGAATTGATATTTCACCTGCAAACAATAATGCCCTTTTAATCAAATCCCGGACGGGTTTCAACCTACAAAATTTTCTGAACAGGTATATGCTCTTACTAAGAAAGTGTTATCCCAAAATAACGAAAATACAACTATCTTTTAAGTAAATCAACATTTATTCAAGACATTTAATATCCAAAAAGGATCTTTAATCTGAAAAAATGTTGTGTTTTTTTTCTCAGTATTTTCACCCCAAGATGGTCGCCAATTTAACCCAGCCTATGATGACTACAGAGATCCATACAGGGAAAGAGTGAATTCTGATGGGTTTCCACCTCCAAAAGGAAGAGTTCCACCATCAGGGGAGGCAAGCGCGCTAAGAGTTGCTGTTGATGGACCATATCATAAGGTACGTTATCACATTCATGAACAACCTGTAGCTTGGATTTGTAGCTTTATTCATTCGTACCTCCTTAGAGCTAGAATTTAGATTGCTTTATGATTTGTAATAACACCTCTTCAAATAGCAACATTTTTTTACCTTGTTAAATTTTAAATTAATTTTTCCAATTTTTATTTAAATTTTAGGTTCACAACGATTCTTCCTCCTACAGCAGTGATTCGTACAGTCGCCACACAGCAAGACCCGACAATAAACATGATGATTCTAAACTTCGGGAAAAATTTGCTGACAACGGTCCTTCAAGGGGAGATAAATCTGTGTCCCATAACCCATATCGCTTTACTCGCAGCACAGCCAACCCTGTTAATGTGGGTCAGGTGGACAAAGCTAAGCTATCAGACTTAAGTGCTAAATTCAGGTAAGGTATTTTTTAATTTCACCAATTAGAATTATTAATTGATTATTGTTAATCGTAAACTTTTTGAGTCAATCGTAAATATGCCCTCAGTATTAACAAGGGCAAAATAAAAATTAGATAATCCCTCATCATTTAAGTGAAATACACTTGAGTGCTACTCTCAACTCTATTCAAACAAAAATATCAGCATTTGTGCAAAAAACATTTTTTCTTTACATGCAATTTTCTTTTCCATTTCTTTCGATAAACAAATAAACATTATATTTATTGATAAAGTCAATTTCAAAGTTGAATTATAAGTTGAATTTAACTTAAGATTTGTTTATAATTTTTAGAATTTGCTTTTTATTCCAGGAGAGATGATCAAAATCTCCGGCCACGTGTTAGTCCCAACAAACCACTGTCTTCCCAGAATGCCCCACTGAAACCCGTTAACGAAGTTGAGCCTCCACTTCGTAGGAAAGAACCCCCTCCGGTGCCTCCAAAGAACTACTCTCTCGCAGACCGTGGGTTCAACAGAGAGGAATATAAAATGAGAAATTATGAAAATAGGTTAGTTTTCAAGCATTGATTGAGATCGCTTGTGGTTTCTAAAGCTTCCTACATATCAAATAAAAATGAAGTGTTTTTATTTTTAAGGAAAGTTAAACAAATAAAGTAGTTTAAATCACAGTTATTCCTATTCAATGGAATTAAGGAAATATGTCACTCAAAACACTATAAATCTATAAATCAATCAAGCAATCCAGTAGCAAGGTAGTTAGTTTGAAAAAAAAGCAAGAGATAAAATGTTATTGTTGGACTTGAATGTGTAACTTAGGCTCACAGCCCCTCTTTTAGGATAATAAGGCAAACATCCTTATTGTACTAGTAAACAGTGCCTCATTTTTTTTAGATTTGATCGATCATAATGTATTTTTTTGTCTGTCCAACCTTGGAAAGTGGTACAAATTTGTAGTTTCTGACATAAATACTTTTCTGGAAACATGCCTTGTAAAATGAAGAGTCTGCTTAAAACTGAAGTGCCAGAAATTGGCAATTAAGTTTTTCGGCTTGAATATGTGAACAACAGAAAACTTAATAGGCTCAAATGTAACTGTTTGTTATTAGAAGTGCGAATTATTTTTTTCACCAACATATAGTTTGAATACTTAACCTTTAATCCAAGTGATTTGGTTAATTTTGAGCCCAAGGGGTCCAAGCAAGACCTTTAGTTAGGTGTTTTAGATTCTGCAGGATAGATTTAATATTTTGTTCTTTCTTTTTATTAACAGCTATATGGGAAGACCTGCTCAAATGGAAGGGAGGCACCATCGGTATCCTAGCAACCAGGATTCTTACCAGTACACAAACGGCGATGTTGATAGACCTGAACATTCTATCGCAAGATCAACATCTGTTACAATGAACGGACCAAGAGATTATAACCATGCTGCATTAGAGAGGCAAACTTCTGACGGTTACGCTGGTCGTTACCGTAGCAATGGGGAATTAGAACGTACAGACAATTACGGTGCAGTTAACTACCACGATCGTTACAGTCGGGAAAATCTTTACGATAAACCCCCTCCACCAAGGACTCATTCTAGTAAGGCATTCATGTCTCCAACTGGCTCAGATAAAAATATTGCTGCCCTGGAACATGGATATGTGACAGAAGGGAAATACTTGGCCCAGGACTCCGGATATCCAAGTCCAAATGACAGGCCAAGGTGAGGTTTTGTCTGCATGTGAATTGTGAAAGAAAGAAAAAAGTGTTTTCCCTTGTTCCAGTTTGTTCAACATACTAACATTTGTCCTGCCTGTCAATCATGAAAAAATGGGTGTGTGTATGTAGAAAGCCACTCCCACTGACCCCTTTCCTTAGCCAATCCCATGGAGTTTACCTGGTTCAATGACCAAATATGGCATGTGTGCTGTTATATGTATATATAAATACATATATCTATCCAGATATTATAAAGGAAAGAATTTAACATATGTAATGCTTTGTTACATGTTAATAGTTTGGCATTACCTGTAATTGTCTCCCATTGAATATTTATATTCTCAAACTCTTCATTGCACAACCTTATTTGGTAATGATGGGTGGAGCTTAATATTGTTATTGCTCTGTCAATCATTATATGTGTCTTTGCTCATTGGTTGTTTTTAATATGACACATCCTCTGTTTGACTTATCAAATGCTAGTTGTTGTTTTTTTTTTATTATGTTTGCATATTCTTGTAGTGCTAGATTACTTTGTAAATACTTTGTAAAAAGGAAATGTTTTAATATAAAACAGAAATTACCCTTGTTTCTTAATGCATTGTACAGTATTCCACCTTCCCATGATGCACTTGCATGTCCTTTTACCAAAACGAATGCATTTTGTATATACCACATTTTTATCACATTGATGGTAGAACAAACTTTTGTAAATAAGTCCACTGTGGTCTGAGATTGTGTAGCTGTGCTAGTTTTCCATCCCATATATTCCAATTTTCATCTGAACTTTTTTTTTCTCTCATTTTGGAAAAAAAAATGTCTTATATATTTGTGCCTTGTATGCATTGATTTATGACAACTCACAAATCTCCCCCTCTTTTTTTATTTTGCCTATTAAATAAAAAAAAAATATATTGAAATTGTTTTGTTTTTGTTGCATTTTGTTTTTTTGGCATTTTGTGTACTTGACAAATGTTTTGGACCTAAGCAAAGTAACTGGTGCTTAAGGATGGTTACCATGGTGACAAATTTATGATTGTGATAAACACAGCTATGAAACTCCACAATTTTTACTGGCCGGAACACAACTAGAAGATACATTAATTTTTCCATCAGAGCAAAAACGCTTGTTTAATGCATGATGTTGGAGTGTGTTTCCTTCAAAAGAGTGAAAAACCCCTAAATACTGCGCTTAAAATCAATCAATTAAGTTATTTTGTTCAGTCCAATTAATTGTGCTTTGTGTCTTTTTTGGTTATTGACTGTTCAAATAAGCTCCGTCTTGAAATTGTACATTTGCCCACTGTATACTTAAGGCATTTTGAAAACAAATCAGCATTATTTTGAATATAACATTACAACATCCAGCTTTTGAAATTACCTACATCGTTAAAATTGTCCAATGCCTGGGCATTACATTATGGCATTACGAACAAATTCAAACCAAATTCTCCAATTCAGCTTTGGATGAGGTCTTGAAAGCAATTAGCTTATAATTACAATGGCAACAATAAGAAGTTTGTACACATCAAGTTGTAAATTATGGAGTTTTTTTGAAAGCATTCAAATGACAATATTTAAAAGTTAGTGCTGTTCAAGTTCTTGTTATCAGTAGAGCATTGAGTTTTTCAATCGATCAAAATAATTAGCCGTTTGTACTCCTCAAGTTGCATTGGACAGTAAATTATAGAG
>JAVFBW010141820.1:0-12874 GCA_034783835.1 Mopalia ciliata | reverse complement strand
TGCTCAATTTGTTTGTTTATTTTATTGGGGTCTAATACCATTGTCAAGAAATATGAGGACAGATTGTCCATTTCACACTATTGAAGTGTATCTTGCTTAAATTTGGTGGAATACGAGAAGGCAACCCCCTGCTCGATGGTATTTCACTCATATGATGGATGTGTAATCCAGCAGCATATATTATCACCATTCACCAACTTGACTAGAAAATGGGAAGTTTATTTATTCTGTTAGGAAAATGTTCCTCTAGCAGCTAGTGCAAACCAAACCCACAAAATCTTGATTTCAAGCATACAGGTGTTGAGTCAGAAGGAACTGAAGCCTTTTAAAAACTAACTGTGAATGTATGCCACAGGTTTAAATTAAACATATAAATGTGTCACTGAAATATGAAACCAGAGATTTCAAAAATGACTAAAATTGATTTTAAAAAGTTGTTACAATATTATTGACTGATGTCACAATGTGAGAAGTGAGAATATGGCCATTATATGGGAATACAGTACATGTGTATTAAACATTGTGATCTGAATATATGGTTCAGGTATATCATGTTTATGTAGGCTTGTGTCAAATTTGTTGTTTGTTTGATTAGGGTTTAAAGTCAAATTCATGCATATGTCACTAAGCTTATATAACGACTGACTGTTCCCTTACTTATTTTCACTTAAATATGGTGGAAAGTTGAGAGAAAACATTGTTAAGCCACCCACACTACTCATAAAATGTTAATTAGGGGGTTTGAACAGGTGAGCGGTTTATCTGAGGAGGATCAGTGGTCAGACAAGCTTACCAGTGAGTCATTGGTACATGCCCATGAGGGATAGAGCATGCTTTTCTATTTTTTTAAATGCCAAATGGCTATCAGATATAAGGAATTCCATTCCGATGTAATAACCAGAATTAAAACAAAAAAGCCAAATTTGTTTACTAATAATATTAAATTTTATAAAAGGATATCCAGTAATAAAACAGCTGGTATTTATAACACTGCCTGTTACTTGTCATTTATTTTTGTTTTACTGTACCTGTGTTATATAAACTTACTCAGTGTTGTTTTTCTCTTCCATAGGGCAGATACTTGTGTAGAAATGACAGCTAATATTGGCAGGTAAACAAACCAGACCAGAAAACCTGCCCCAAAATGTTGAAAGAACTGAAGTCTCTCTAAACTTCTTTCTTTACCCGATGTCCGCCTCAGTTCAAATAGAAACCAGACCATAATGGCCATTCTGAAAGCCAGAGTAATATACCCTGGCCAGGTGTCCCATTCCTCTGTATTAGACACAATGTCTAACTCTGTCTGAAAAACCAACAACATAAATTTTATAGGCATAACTGCTGTTTAATTTGCAGAACACTGAGATGGTGGCTAGTATCATTATATAATTAGTAGCACAGTTTTAATGCGGGCTTAACGGAACATATTTGAATCTCTATCTTTAATGTAAACTGACTGATGATTGATTGATTTATGCACATGTCCCGCTGAATGACTGATTGATTGATTGCTGTTTTATGCTGTCCTAAGGGTATTTCACTAATATAACACCCATGCATTCCACCAATAAGTGATAAGCTTACTAGCACAACCAAGATGTGAAGAGTTTTCATCATGTTTGAAAGTTAATCTTCTTCCAGTGCAAAATAAAGACAACATGGCTATCCTTCAAACAAACCACCCTTAGTTAGAGGGTGTCATGTTGAATGAAATTTTATGTATAATATTACAGATGTGTAATCATAAACAACAATCATAAAATTTCAATTGTTAGCTTCGCTGGAAAATTAATAATCCCTCAGTGCTCATCAAAGCCAGATCTAATACAATGAAAACACACTGCCCTTAGCAAGATAACAGGTTCATTATTTACTTTGCTGGTCTTGGACCAGGGTAACCATTTTTATTTTAATCCGGTTCATGATGTTTTTATGGGAAAAATAATTACTACATATTTACCAAGTTCCATATGAAGAGGCCCCCATTGAGCACAGTGTAACAGCCCCAGATAACAAAGAGTGGAATTTTCCCATTGAGATCTCGTGAAGTTATGGCCCAGCCTTTAGCTATCACCAGTAATAATAATACAAATAGACATTCCGCCAGTGAGTCAATAGCATCCCCCATAATGTGAAGAGCATATAGACCAACACCATCAAATGCAAATTTTAAAGTGTGAATAAAATTACAGAAAATTCCTAAAGTCTCTAGAAATATACAGGCTGTAAAAATTTGAGTAAGTCGATGCTGTTGCTTCCTATACGCGTATATCCATAGAGGTATGAGAATCGTACAAAGAAGCAAAAACGTCACATGGATTTCAAAAATGTCATGTTGTTCAAAGGAGAACTGGTGTTCAAATGGGTTGATATGTTTTGTGAATGGGTGTCCGTTGACAAGCCAGAGATCATACTGGACCTGGATGGACTGGGGCTGTGTTTGCCAGTGGCATGCTGACACATCAGTGGAGTTTAAATAGCAGGAAACAAAACTCAGATACCAAAACCTGTAAAAGAAAAAAAAAAACATTGGTTAATATTCAAAGCTTGACCTCAGGCAAAATGGCTTTCAAGCTAATTCCCATAAATGTCAATTATGGTTTTTTTTATCGCCTTCTTAAATTAATTAATTGTAAATTGCTTAGAGTGAATGTTTATATCCACTTCAAGTTAAATTACACATCACTGATGTTAGCAAAAAGGTGGCTTAGGAGCTTAATGTTCCAAATGTCATAAAGTAATGGATGTGTATTTTGATAACTTTTATTTTGTTCTGTTGTGGCATTGCTCATCAGTGAGAGACTGGAGGAGATAGATTCAAGCAATTTTCACGAAACTTAACATTGCTGTATGACATTAAACGAATAAACGATAAAACTATAGTTGTAAAATACTGGTGACTGGTTAGAACTTAAGATCGTATGACATTTTGTAAATGTGGCCACTGGAATGTGCTCTCCAGGTTGTTTAAAGTTTATTAATATAATATCATTACGTAATGAAGTCGAGCAGTACTTGTTTGTAGATCAGTGTGATGGGAGATGCAATAATCATCACATACATGTACTAATAAATAATACACTGGAATGTGCTCTCCAGTTTGTTTATTAATATAATATCATAATGTAACCAAGTTGAGCAGTACTTGTTTATATAGATCAGAGTGATGGGAGATGGATCATCACATAGATGTATACATACATATATTGGTAGAGCATCTTCATAAAGCATCTCTTCGTCTCTAATTTATGTCGCACATGAATCTTAGCTAAGGATATGAACTTATTATTCTCAGTCATATATTAAAGAAATGTTGTTTTTAAGAAACTTCTTACTTTATCAATTTAGCCAGAAATCAAAAGTATGATGTCTAAAATGTTCATTTTGCTTCACTTTTTAAGTAACTAGGTGTCCAATTTTAACAGTTTGCCTATCTTCAAGAATTTTAATGAAAAACAGGAATGGCTGTCTGAGATGAGTTTGAAATTAGTCTTATTTTGTAGCTACATGTACATTATTTATGTTTATTTTATTGTTAGCCAAGTACATGCAGCATGTACCATTGGTGTGTAGAATTGACAAATATGTCTAAAACAGACATTTGGCTATGCTGTATTTTTAAATTTGTGCAGAAATTATACTAGTGTACTATTAGACATTTGAGGCCCCTGAGAAGTGAGAACCCACTTGAGACCATGTTTCAACCTGTTTCTAATCATGCTTTACAAATGTAATTCTATGCCAAAAACTCATGTGGATAAGGATTGTAATGTAAGGTAACAGATTTATAGATGAAGGTTGTCCATTAAGTGATAGCAAATATAACTTTTTATTGACTTTTCTAACTGCATACAGTTTCTTTAATTTCATACAGCTGAAAAAATCAAATTAAATAATAGGGGTTGGAGCCAGAAAGTCTTTGTGTGCATATAAATTGTCATAACAGAGAGATTGGTAACATGTGTTCACCAACAGCAAATTTTTTTTTTAAGATGGTGACAGATTTTTGACGCATGAATGGAATTCATGGACAACCTCATACAGCCCGACTACAGGAAAAAACCTACAACATAATATGTATTCATTTAATGTAAATGAATATACTTTTAAAGATGTAGTATTTTTAACAGAATGAGAGGCTTTTAGTTATAGATTTTTATACTTTTAAACTATAACCTTTAATAAAAGTATGAAATTTGAACATGTTGTTGTGAAATTAGTTTTTATATTCACTCTTGGACAGTAATGTTGATAAAATAAATACTGTTCAGACTAATTTATTTGGAATTTAAATACTTCACTAGCCAGGGCCTGATGCTGGCTGATGCTCAAGAGTCAAGAGTGACATAATAAAACTTTGGGCATGTCTACTTTCAAATTGTGGCGGGGAAAAATGGCTGCCGTTTGGTGGAGGTTGCCATACTGGTGTGTTTTATCCGAATTTCATGACAGAATTTGTTCAGATTACCATGAGAGACGATGCAAACAGAAGCGTATTGATTAGTGGTTGGTTGTATTTGGGAAATATATGTGATTTCAAGGACACAGGAGCTGCAAATAGACTCATGATAATATACTCACCAATGAGTAAGCATTTATACAAGTTGGAAACTTCATAACTGAGAATTGATGTTAGTTCATATATGCTTATGAATTCTCAGTTATACCAGGACTACTGTTAAGTTATGTTTTTTTAAGCCTGTACTGTTTGCTATCTCAATTTTCCATTTACCTGGGTTTCTTTAGATCCTGTACGGTGTATGTAAACTGATACCCTGGGAGTACATTATCTGGGTTATCCTCATCCACACAAAGTCTATCAGCTTCACAGGGAATTTTCCGCAAGAAATCCTCTGGTCCGTTCGGATAACACCGGCTATCAAATGCGGCATGTTGAGTAATTTTTCTGAACATAGCCGGGCAAGATCCTGGTAAGCGAGTTCTGTTTCCATAATATTCAATAAAGAATTCACTATCCACAAGTACTAATGTGAGCCCGGTTTTTGTGCTGTTCAAGGAAGTAATATTTCCGTAAATATAACCGCTAGTTTCTTTGGCGGCATGTGGAGTGGTTTGCTGGAAACCGAACTTAGCCAGGAAGAAATACAAATCCTTCTGACTATTCCAAACACCAGTTAAATGAAGCGCTCCTGATCTAGATGTATAGATCAGAATAAATAACATTAGCGATAAATTCATCCTGTAAGTCATCAATAATAGTGTACAATACACAAAACGTTTAAATTATGATATGTAAACACACTGTCAGACACTGCACTGCTGCCATTTTGGATCATGGCTTGTCACGTGATCAAACTATTATAGAGTTATCTCCCTTCCTCAATGTCATTCTATCTCAAATCTTGTGCCAAAAGCATATCTCCGGTTAGCTCCCTTTACCTTCGAACTTCACTGATATTCATGAACGAGGGAGATTATATTTCATGTCGCAATTTTGCTAGCTAATTTATTAACTGAACTAGGAAAGAACGTAAGCCGTTCATGAGGCATGAGGTTACGCCAAAATAAATTAACCCTAAATTATTTAATTGCAAAAAATTAGGGTTTTGGGCTAAAATTAATAATTGAATTATGTGTAAAAATTTATTTACCAGTAAGGGTATTAGAAACGGTACGATAGTTTTTCTTTTAAAATCTTGGCTGTAATGTCAAGAATACTAAAATATAACGATCAAAAGTTGCCGGATGCAGCGGTCAAGTTTTCTTTTTGTCGCGCGCGTGAAACATCACGAATCGCAATGTCCGGACCCGGCTTCTATATAAATACACTTATAAAAACAGCTGCTAAAAGCACCATGGTGTACCACGTATTAACCACTGAATGAGGCCAAAGGACCGCGACATACCAGAGGTTTACCATGGTAATTTGGCCTACACATACCATGGTAGACTTACTTTTTTATTTTTATTTTTTCTAGAGTTGGCCTACTAGTATAGGTCTACAGACCGCTTTGCCAGCTTAGGCATATTTGGGCCGACTTTCATGCAGGCTACACTCACAGTTTGAATAAAGATAAAGCAGAAAACTTACCTGTTAAACTGGTGAGCATTGTCATTAAATAAACGAGACGTCCGTGTCTAGGTTATCTCCCTTTGGCGCCATCTCTGGTTTAGTATGTTACGTTCTGAAGAATCGACGTTACCTTGACGCCCATTGTTACGTTGCTTTGTTCCAGCTTGATATCTTGTAGACAGATCATGGTTATGCTGTGAGATTTATTCAACAATGAATATGAATGATTTAGCTGAATCAAGGTGGGTGATATAATCTACAGATACTCTGTCACAACGTAGGCCGCCATGACGTTCACAAAGGGGTGCCATAACACATCTATAAAGATATATCGGTCCTCCAAAAGATGACTTCGCGGTTGACGTTATATGTATTGCTGGAGATACTTTGGTTCAGCGTATCGCTTTAATAATGTCATTGTCAATGTATCTCTCACCAGTCGGAAAACTGTGGTTTAGGCAGTCGGGTTTGGCTTTCTCTACCACTAACACATTGATATAATCACCTAGCCTATATAGGCCTACCTATACAGTGTTACAGACCAAACAAACAAACAATCTAAATATAATGAAATTTAATATTATATGCACCTGCATGGATTACCATCAAATCTATGAATTCAGTTAAATTATCGACTTGGTTTTCATGTTGTACTTAATTAATGCCTAGATGATAATCCTTTCAATTGATGTTCAGACTGATTGTTTGAATGATTTATTCTTCATTGGTTGATCTGTTTGTGTATGTTGTAGAGCGAAACTGAACCAGGAGTTCGCGCTGAATATTGCTTTGGCGTTCAGAGGGATTAGAAAGTCTATCCTCAAAAGAATTGGTAGGTCAGGGTTTTAGTTCTTTAATTTTGCATATATTGTAGGCCTACTTGTGCCGGGCCCTGGAGAGAAATAACAGCGCTATTGATATATCTATAGATACGAGTATTGTACAAGTTAACCGTTTTTACCTTTGGAAATCAATCAAAGGCATCCGTGTGTATCTAAAATTTTCTAACAATGATATTTTTTCTGGATGTTCAAAATTGCAGATGTTCGAAACACTGCGAACGTTGTCTCTCATTTTGACAATAGTGAATTATTGTCGTCTTTATCTGAGTAGTCCACCCATTAATTAGTATTATTTCGCCTTTACTTATATGTATGCATGCCACTTATTGTTTTAGATGATAAATATAGGAACCGAGTGACTGAGAATCTCAGGTATATCATCTCAGAGGACGAAGTTGCCAAGTGCGGCCGACAAAATCTCATGAGAAAGTAAGCGCTGAAGCTTAGCTTAACAAGCCTACCATTGTTAACTTCTTTTATAATTTTCCAAATTTATTAAATCCTATTGAAGGATTTAATTTTGCGTAGATATGTGCGAAAAATTCTACTCATATACGACTGGCACAATGGAAAATGAAATACCATCATACTTCACATATTCCCATATTTTGAAGCATGCTCATTAAAAACCATCCACGACTGTTGATATTCATTCAACAAGCTAAAGCATAATACTTGCTAGAGCAAAAAAAAATAATTGTTTTTAAATTTGACTTTGTTTAACTTCATTTGGGAATTTGTTAAAAGACTTGGAATGATACTCATAAACTTCAATGAACAGAAGCTAAATCTAAAGGGGTCGTTTCGTAATGTATACCTGGGAGGATGGACTTAACTTTAATCCAGCTGATAATTTTATTCATTCCCGTTGTAGGTTAATATCTAACAACTCGGAAGAGCTGAAGGCTCTACTGTTCAGATACCAGAACTTATCCACCTTAAACATTTTACGTGAAGCGATTTCAGCCTCTAAAGAAATCAGAGAGACTGGCAAGGTGAGTGTTATTATGATTTAACGTTGTTAATACTGGAATAAAGATACTTTACACGTCTCTATTACTTTTCGCACCTTTCAAAACAATAGTTTACAAAATATTTCCAGTTCTAAGGTTTAATCTAGGTTGAAAGAAATGTTGACCATAACAGATTATATATAACGGTCAAAACGAATGCAGTCTCTCAACACTAAAATGGATCAGAATTTTCGAAATCTACTTTTTCTTTTTCTTCTTATTCTAGAAATTGGCAAAACTTTTAACCAAGTATACCAAATTGACCGCAAAATCGCCCAAGAAGAAAAGCAAATCATCAGAACTGTTTGATCAGTTAAAACTGGAGTGGAAGACGTACAGGGAACAAGTCAAAGCACACAGTGCTTTGTTAGCCTGCTTAGACGAGGTATGTCAACATCCAAATACTTGTTTTAACTCTTTACACGACGATAAACGGAACCTGGTAATTCCTGGAAATGCAACTAGTTTAGAATTTAACAGACGAAAGCAGCCATTTTGAGATTTCAGTGTATGGTAATTCATATAGGGATATTATAAGGAAGGTATTGTTCTAGCCCGACTCTATACCGCTTGTAACCCAATCATGTGGATTTCTTATCTCAACGCAACTATTGATTCATTAGGTATCAATGTAAGGTAAATTGTCATATTGGTGGACAAATGTATCATTTGTATAGAGAATACGTTCAGTTTTTGGACCATGGTTCGATTATAAATAGTCCGAAATGTGGCTGAAGTTGACCTTGTTTTCCGCTGCCATTGTTGTATTATGCTTTTGTGTATAATATATAGGGTATGACCAAACACTCCCTTGATGTGATAACTTTTTTTTTTCCACAGAAATTGGAAGAGGGCAAAACACTTGGACTGAAAATTAGGAAACTTGCGTTCAAACTTACGGAGAAAACTAAGAAACTAATTAGACATGCTTGGGGCGGTTCTCTATATAGGTAAGTTCTCTCTAGAGTTCTCCACTCAGTTAGGGATTAGCAATGTCTCTTAAGTGCACATTTGCAGTGCATTTGCTCCTCTTTACTTTACATTTTCTCTTTTGGGGTTGAGGATGAGGGGACAAGATTATGAAGGGAGAGGGGAGGTAAATTTTCAGGTTTTAGTATTTCTAACAAAATGACAGTCACAAAAAATTTTGATGATATATTTCGTTACTTCTGTACCATATGATATGTGATATGACTAAAACTGGCAATATTTTTATGTTTAGCTCCGAGTCAAGCAATTCTAGTTCATCAGAGGATGAAGTCATAGAAACCACAAAAACACCAGAGTTGGAACAAAAAACCAAGCCAAAGAACGCAAAAGTCAGAAATCTCAAAAAGATCTCTCGTGGCTTAGCGCAGAGAATCACCAAACCGGGAATCTTCAAGATCCAGCCATGGCCTATTGGAGACCCCGAGGGTCCCGGGATAAACCCAACACGACCCGTCAACTATGGTAAAGATTAAATGATTTTCTACACACTCTGGCTTTGCTGAGACGTATTTGATCATAATGAATACACCAACATCGCTTGTAGCTATATGTTAGGATAGGTCTACCTTGTTTTTGTTATGATATAATTTTGAGACAAACAAAGCAATTATCAATCGATTTTATTGTTGCAGGTATGTTTGTGGTATCCACCTGGATGACAGGGAGTAATGATTTAAGCACTACGCCCTCTACCGATTTGCCAGCAAGACGGACGAATGCTTCTAATCCGTCATCGTCCATTTTGACCATAAACTCTATTAGTTCCAGTGAGGCCGAGGAAGGGCCAGATGATACCGCTGATCCGTGCGAACAGGAAACCCTAGAATGTACTTCCCCTGGCAAAAATCCGCTAACTGACATTAGCACATCCCCGGAGAGTGTGACTGAAAAAGTTCCCCTGAAAGAAAAGACAGATGTTTACCTCAGAGTGGTTAAAAAATTCAAAGCTACAGATAAAACTGAGCTCAGTCTGAAAGTTGGTGAGTTGAACCAAATTAAATGCTCATCATACCACATATAAACTATTGTCTTGTTACAAATGTGTTAAGATGTGCTAACTGAACAATTAATTTTCCTAATTATCGACATTTTTGTCAATTTTTACCAACTGCAGTTGACAGTCTTCGGATTTTGTGATGTAGAAACTTCTTAATTGTCATTGTTATTTATAAATGAAATGAATAAATATAGATTGACAATTCCCTCTAATTTTTCTAACTATAGGACAGATTGTAAAGCAGAAACGACCGGCCGATGATCGTGGGTTTGCTTATGGCTGGACAAAAAGCAGAGTGGGCCTAAAACAGTACGGCTTCTTTCCCTTGAACCACATGGTTCTAAAAGGAGATGGAAAGAAGTGAAGAATCATTGTTCTTTATTGGAGGGGGTGGGGTTTAATAAGGTAAGGCATGTACAAACGACATACGAGTTTTTCTAATTAAATGCCTCACACCTTTACATGTTCACGAAAATTTGTTTATTCCAACACTAACAAGATGTAAAAAATCTCTTGTGACGGCGTACAAATTATTTTTACATCTTGTCCCAATTTATGTTGAAATATTAACATAGTCCCCTTTACGTACGTTCAAATGTTTGTGTAGTAGTTTATCGGCATTATAAAAGCTACAATCTTACATTCAACTTCACTCCAACTTCACTCTTCGAACAGATAGATTGGATTTATAGTAAATAGTATTTGTTCGACTAAACTTATACTAGAGGAAGTGATAAATTGTATTGTTTATCCCTTAGCCTTTATTTTTTAAATGAAATTAAAATTTCAACTGTTAAACTAGGCGTTTTAGAATTTAAAGACGAAAATTAGCTTATCCTTCAAATTGTTTCAACAGCCATGTTCATCTTCCTGTATAAGTGATGTTGCTTATGTTTTTTTTATTTTTTTTTCCAGATCCATTTCTTCTACCTGTATGTTTACCCGGGTCAATTTTGTTATTTTTCTTATCACTAAAGTTAATTCAAATTTTGTGACTCAGCATGTAAGAGAAATATGTTATACTAGGTATTATATGCGCTTTTAAGACACTATATAGTTTTTGATGAATTTCATAGAAATTTTGTACCGCTTATCCAGTTTTACTTTTGTTATAATAGTTTTAATCACATCATGCTACTTGTTAACAGTTTTTAATACCCGAATTCAAACATCTGATTAGAAAACAGAATGCCTTAAGTTACCTGAGGCAAGGACTTTTAAAATGACATTGTTTTGGAATCATTAAAGACATCTTTCCTTGACGGCATCACAGCATTGTTGAAGGGTCTGTTTTATAAACATATCAACACAGTCCGGTGAATCCCCCCAGACCGATTGGTCAAGGTGATCGATATTCACCGCTGGCTATCTGGTACCTGACCATGGGCGGGGGTTCAATTCCAGTGCGTATTTGAGCATGAACATTTGAAAAAAAAAAAAATAATAATAATAAATTTAAAAAAAATAACTATATATGTCTCGGATGTTAAGCTATTCAACAGAATGGTTTCAACAAGGGCTATATTATTAAATCCAACGATCTATGCCGATAAAAAATAGTTTACGTAAAGGCATAAATTACATTTTTCAGCTTAAATGGTTGATTCCCAGTGAAGCTGTGAACTAAATGAATGGTAAACAAATTTGGATCCTTGGACTATGTTTTATGTACTGACTATTGTTTTTAGAACGTGTGTCAATTACTTATTAAGTAAATTAAATAAAGTTTCTAAATTTTAAAAACCTTGTTTTTTGTCTGATTCAATTTGTAATTATGCTGTGTATTTCGCAAGTTCATATTTAATCTTATTTTTTCATTAAGTTAAAGTTTGCTCCACTAATATATTCACCATATCCATACCTTGTGTTTAAGCAGCTTATTAAATATATGTTAATGAAGAAGATGACCGATTATGTGCATGTGCGATTTATTTCTACGATGTGACATCGTCCTTGTTTAAAATGGAGACGATTTAATGGTAAAATCCACACAAAGCAATGTTCGGTATACTAATGATCTTTCCATAAATATATGTCCGCAACTTCGCAATGTTTATCCGGTTTCGGATTTCCAAAGAAGAGACCCTCAATAATTAAAAATATGAGCATACAAAGAAAATGGCAGTTTAGCTATCGGTGACATCAGAATCGGTCCGAGACGTTGTTAACTATTAATGGGAGTTTAACTAGAGGCTAATGCTTAATAAAAGTGGCAATGCAGGGCAAGGTCATCACTAAGATGCTGCCAGTGGATTGATGTGTCATCCAAATGGAAAACACAACAGAGACTGCTTAGCACACTTTCCAAGTTTTGTCTTAAAGGTTCTCTTCTATCATGAATGCATTCCGTTGCATTGAAAATAGTTACATGACGTGGAGCAGTCTTAAGTCAGCATGTCCAGATTTGGCCCACATGGGTATAGGTGGGCAAATAAGGGCAAGTGTGGGCGTTGGCAAAATATGGCATGTCTGTATCTGGCCAACATTGGCAGTCAGTGGCCAAACGAGTACAACTTGGATGAGGGCAATATATGACATTTCCTCATCTTGACAATATAGGCAATTGGTAGGCAAATGAGTGCGAGTTGAGTGTGGGCAATATGGGGAAATATCTGTGACTTGCCAATGCTCGCAGACAGTAGGCAAATGAGGGCAGCTTAGGTGTGGGCTACGTGTGGTATGTATGCAACTTGCCTATTTTGGCAAAAAGAGGGCAAATGAGTGGAGGTTAGGTGTGGGCATCATTTGGCCTGCCTGCGACTTGTCGATATTGGCAGATAGTGGGCAAGTTAGTTCGAGTTGGTTGTGGGCAACGTGTGTCATGTATGCGACTTGCCTATATTGGTAGAAAGGGGGCAAATGAGTGAAAGTGGGAAATATTTGCCATTTCTTCATCTTGCCAATATTGGCAATTGTCGGTCGAATGAATGCAAGTTGAGTGTGGGCAACATGTCTCATGCCTGTGACTTGTCGATGTTGGCAGACAGTATGACACTTG
>JAVFBW010141809.1:0-12878 GCA_034783835.1 Mopalia ciliata | reverse complement strand
CACAAAAAAAAGGTCAGGTGCACAACTAGACCTTATGGGGAACCAGTTTGTGAAATATGAATCTTGTCCGAACCATACTTTCTGAGCATTGGTGATCACAAGAAATTGTTTACGGACGGACGGACGGAGGGACGGACGGACTAACGGACGGACAGACCACGGATGAGAGTGATCAGAAAAGCCCACCATCAGATGATGGTGGGCTAAAAATGTTTTGTTTCCACTGTGCTCATTATTTTATTCTCTTAAAACACATCTCAATAATTATTGACAAGAAAGATAATGGTATAATACCACGAAACATTTACCAGAATAACTAACCGATATGCTGTAAAATTACCCTCATATACGGGTATCGTATAAAACAATAGGTATTATTATGGAAGGACTAAGAGCGCATATTTTTTTTAACAAATCGTCATCATATAGATTACAACTTTGTTAACCGATCCAACCCTAACCAAGCAACACGGAGTCGATTCGGTGTGGTGACTTTCTCTAAAATTTGCACGTACGTTGCTTGCACATCCTTTCCTGTGCTTGTTGTCTACCTTATCATTGTTTAGAACCAGCGACGTCGAGAGTGGTTACGTGATCCTCATTTATTGCTATATCATCAGTACGCTCAATATACAGCTAAATCGTGTACATTTTGTTCGCCGGTAGACTATTTACCAGAGTATGCACACGGTTAACACACACCAAAGTATACACACGGTTAACACACACCAAAGTATGCTCACTATCCACACACTCCAGAGTATGCCCACTAAATACACACAACAGAGTATTCCCACTGTCCACACATGCACGTATTTGCACCTAGTAAAATTGATTTGGCTTACGAAAATTTAGTTAGGAGTACATTATTATCTGAATCGAATGCAAACGGCTACAGTAAATAATTTTCAAAACGCAGACTATGTTATCAGTTGATTTGAAATAAAATACATACCATAATGGTGACGTTCATTTACATCCGAGGTGGCATCTGGGTGTGGTTACCTTCACTCAATTGGTTTGGTTGATACGCCATTGAGCTTATTTGCTTGACCAATTATTAATTCAGGCGATTTTTTCTTTTCTTATTTTTTTATATTTTTTCATTTTGCATATCTTGTGTCTCGCCCAAAAATTGAACCCTCTAACACTGTGCATTTAAGTTTCAAATGTAGTAAGTTCCCTGTATTGCTTAACATACAATAGGAGGAAAATTTATTTCCAACAAAACAATTTACTTCACATTCTATACTTCTGCTCGTTTAAATATTTAGATCCTGGGGTGCATCGCAGTCATATAAGTTTTTAAAATTTGATCACGGCAGAATGCACCAATCAATCAACCGATAAAATTGGTGAGGTGAGATTTACAAACAACACTGTTTGTTATCTCCGTATGCACGAAATACAGAAAAACCGCCATTTGAATTCCGTTACCATTCTATAATTGTATACCATTTAGATGCCGAGATAAATTGAAATAATTACATTTGAGAATTATCTATATAAAACATGATATGTGCTGTCGGATAATAGCCAGAAATGTAACAGCTGTTGGGAAAAATTGAATATGACTCATAAAAACGTGTGGATCAATACAGCTAGGGGTTAATAAAATGTGCGTGGTATTAAATTAGGTCAATATTATTGGATTTAAGGGAAACACAATAGGAATACCAAAGTGATTAAATATGCCTGTTTTATGCATATTTGGACATATAGGTGTGTTATTATCGGCAAATTATCCAGTGAATAGCTTTCCATTTTGTCAAGTAATTATTGCGCACAGGTATTAAAATAAAAGTGACATCATTAGATAAAGCTATAGAACTTATATACGCCTATCTTTTCAAGGAAGGAAAACTTCAAAACTCATCCGGGAAATTGTGTAATTTTTTTAGAAAAATACTGTTGTTTAGGTAAACGTTGAACTTTCGGGATAAATTTTTAAACAATTTAATTCCGAGAATCAAAAGTCCTCTTTTCGTCTAGAAATTCTGAACTAAGCAGCTTTTCGGGCGCTATAATATAGTTAAACAGCACCTGTATTTAAACCGTAAGGAGAAACGATTATTTTCGATTGCGGTGAAGACTGGTTCGGTGTTGATTCTAACTGCCCGCTATTGTAGGGTTGAACTACAAATTAATAGGGTTTTTTTTTCTTCAGAAAATGAGCGGAAAGTCTTTGGGCGGGTTCTTAAGCTGTTCTTATATGAACAGATTAGATGTGCCTATAGCAGTCTACTTTACGGCGATGGTAACCCTAACTGCAGTGTGACTCAAGTAGGGCTTACAACACTATTCACCAATCTTCATAAAACTGGTCTAAACATGGTGCCTTGCTACGCCCTATTTTATTTCGATTATTTGATTTCCGTCTTAGTATGGTTAATTACAGGCATTGTCATCACGGTATAACAATTATAGATACGCTTTACATTCATAAGAAATTTAATTTTCGACGACTGTCTTTGTGTTTTTAATGTTATACTGTTAACCGACAGAAAGCCAGTATTTTGTCTGACTGTTTCTATGTTTTTGCCCGAATCATCTAGCCACATAGGTCAAGTGGTCAATGTGCTACAGTATGCTGGTTCAATATTTCTGAGACACGGCCCACATTTAGAACTATTTGTTAACGTTACTTTTATAATGATAATACATTTATAACATTATATTGTTTGATTGTCACTTAGTTTTGTAGAAATGCCTGAAAGTGTGGCGTAATACCTTAGTAAAAAAATCATATTGAACTTTTCTTTTATTAATTGGCTTTCTGGCGTTAAGTACTTTTAATTTGAAAGGGAGAAACAGTTTTAGAAAATATAGTTTTATGTTTGGCAACCTTTATATATTATATACGTTAAACTCAGTAAATTTAGAGTTGATTATATATTACACTTCATTTTTACACTACACTTCATTGTACAGAAAGAATTTTACATACATATTTTTTTTTTTTTTTTAGTTTTTCCCTTCGATTCTGTATTAACTGATTTTAATTGTACCACTAGGCCGGACAATCTGTAGGCGGAATGTCATACTACATGTAGAGTGCATATATTGTCCGAATTTTCAATATGGTGCTTAAAGTTAATATTATTATATGATAAACATGAATATCCTTAAAGTGATCCTGTACAGTATTGATCTATGACGTCACTAGTATTGATGACGCGCCAGCTGTCACCTTACACACGCTTTGTTGTCAATATTTCAATAACACAGAGTTGAAAAGGCCGCTGCAATTACATGGGTTAACATATGAGCTAAAACGCTGTTCTACATCAATAGCCGCGCGGAATTCAAATAAGCTTTGAGCAGGAGCATCCCTGGCTTCTTATTAACCAAAAGCACAAAGAAGATACCAAAGTCAATCACAAACTGAGAAGAAAAAACATATCTTAAACTTATGTTAAACTTTGTCAGGTAAACATATGAAGACCCCATTTTTATACAACTGAAATATTGATGTAACATCACAGAGATGGGTGCCGCCAAGTTTTGTACGGTATATATTATATATACCAGTTTAGGTCATCAGATAACAACCTATACGTTGATATAAAATATTATTATCCGTCAACCAAATTCGTTGTGTTCTGATTGGTCAATTTGAGTTTGCAGGACGGTCATAAAAGTCCATACACCTTGAGGAAAAACGTCAATAACTAATAGCACAAATCCCTCAAGAAAAGATAATTATTTCCTTCAAATATGTTATTATCCTTTTTTCTTGGAAGAAAATTGCTTTTAGAACAATTCAACGCTGATTAATTTAACTCAGAATTTAAGCCTTATTTCACGGTTACAAATTTTGTTTTTATAAACCTGTGTGTTAATTGTCTCTACTAAAAACATACTGTCAAAGATACACTCAGCCCTTGATAATAATTTTGCATTAAAAAAAGACAAAGACTCACCATGATAGAGCATGAAGTCCATCGTGTAAACTAACCACATATTCCTCATCCGGGTTATCCTTGTCTTCGGACTTCAGACTGGCCAATCGCTGTCGACGTTTAGCTCTGCTTATGTTCAGCAAAGAACTGCTGATGCCTTGGAACCCACGCGCGAATTCCTCAACACTTATTTTGCCATCCGCGTCACAATCTAGTTCCTTGAACACATCAGTTAGTTCGTCGCTAGACAAATGCGAACAAACTTCAGCCAATTCAGACTTCTCTATGTATCCTGAGCCATCTAAATCGCAAGCTTTGAACATCTGCTTGACATTGGGGTCTACTGAATTCCGCCGTGCCATTCCAAGATTTGAACAAACCACCGGAACAGCCACAATAAGTCACTAAATTCAAAACGTTCGTCCGAGTTCCTTGTCCAGTGATTCGTTCGGTTAAGTCTTTATATTTTCCAAAGAGAGATTCAAGGTAAATATGTGTCAAGTTCCACTAAACGTATGACTCGTCATGCTGAAAGTACTGAAACAGAAAGAGCACAGTTTTGTAAAAATGACATCGTTTATCTATTGAAAGACACAAATTTCAATTTGAAAAAAAAAAAATTTTCCTTGTCATACAACAAACAGTTGGGAATAATTCGGAATGAAGACATAGTTTTCAAAATAAAATCGACATCGATAGATAAAAGCAGCGATTCTCTGCTCAACGAATGGGGCGTCGATAAAAACTAAGTGATTAGAGCAATGAATGCTATTGAACCTGGCTTAGATGTTTGGGAAAAGAAGGCTGGCTAGGTGGACACTTTGACAAGAGAAACGAATGTGGACTGGGTGATCAGCAAATGCGGAGAAGTCTGAATGATGAGCAACTCATGTTGATGAATGTGGACTAAATTAATATTGTGCTTGATACATGGATCTGGGAATACTGGGTCCACACAATGAGACCAACAAATTGGTACTCTAAATGCAGTATCTAATAAGACTAGTGAATAGGTTCAACGAATATTGCGCCTGATTATACCAACGAATGCAATCAGGGAATACTGTGCCCACATGGCGCGACCAACAAATGGGCACTGTAAATGTTGTGTTTTATAAACGCAGTGAATGGGCCCTATAAATAGTGAGTGTGTTAAGACCAACAAACGCAATCCGGGAATACTGTGCCCACATTGCGAGGCAAACAAATGGGCACTCTAAATGTTGTGTTTTAGAAGAGCAGCGAATGGGCTCTATGAATACTGCGCTTGAGTAGACCAAAGAACATGATCCGGACATACTGTGCGCACATGGCGAGACCAACAAATGGACACTCTAAATGTTGTGTTGTATAAGAGCAGCAAATGCCTCTATGAATACTGCGTCTCATTAGACCAACGAATGCGATCCGGGAATAATGTGCACACATGGCGTGACCAACAAATGAACACACTAACTGTAGTATCTAGTAAGACTAGCAAATGGGCTCTATGAATACTGCGCCTGATTAGATAAACGAATATGATCCGGGAATACTATACTTACATGGCGCGACCAGCAAATGGAAACTCTAAATGTTGTATCTTATAAGAGCAGCGAATTGGCTCGGTGAATATGCGTACTGTATTCTATACCAGGATAAAACAATGCATAAAGGTCTCTGTGAATAAATAGATTTGTGCTTTGGTGTATCATAAGTCCATATCCGTTGGTCCCTTATAAGTGCATATCCCAAACTGGCATCGTTTTCTGACTGCAATACGATTGGACATATTGGGCGTTAAAACCTTTAAAACAGTTAAGTTACAGACATGCCATTTCTTATTAGCATTTGCCGCATAGATAACATTTGAACTTATTGGTTTGAGTTGTAAACTAAAACGATTTACTAACTGGTTTAAACGAATTTTCACGTGTCATGATTTATTCTTATGTATAGGAATAACTTCACACCTCTCTGTACAGTACGTTATTTTATTGCCCTTTATCTGATGTGATAACAGTAAATTTCTTTAGAATTGTTATTGCTGACAACTTATTGCCAATATGAGAATCTCTTAAATAACGTTTGTGCCACTGCTATCAACACTGATGTTGTATTAACAATTCAACATATGTGAAAAAGAATTCGCTCGATATAATATTCACTCTTTTTTTGTCACCGTATTTGTCAATTTTTCATAATAAAATGAATTGATTTGTGTTTAAGCCGTTGTTGGCTGTAAATGTATGCAAGTGTCCGACTTTTGGCAGTCTGCGCTTTGCTTTGATGTTGGTTTAATCTCGCTGTAGCAGGACCATTTCCGGATCAACTCTCTCGAGTGTGCCCCGTGGAAAGGTCTATAATGGTCATACTGGATTGAAGGATTATATACATGAGATTGAGTTGCATCTGACTGAGCCGAGAAAATAGAACTATTCTAAAACAAGCTACAAAATATTATATTTGGTAGAAACACATGATGCATTCATGTCACTTAAGGCTATTTCACTCTGACAAACGCAGGCGCCAAAGACAAGACATGGTAATGCAAAGATATGACAAAACGCTGCATGTTACCTCGTAGGTTTGACAGCTCCAGGGCAGTAATCATATAACAGCAAATTGTTGTTCTGTTTCTTACCACATTTCAGCACATAGAAATCTCAGACCAATGGCAAACAGTCATCATAACTTTTACTAACACCGAGAGGTTTTTTAATGTTATCTAAAATTTAGGTTGATAAATGTATCGTATTCTTGACGTAAATTTATTTTGGCCAGAAAAAGATTGGCCGCCTCAGTGAACTTGGGTGCAAGTTCATATTCGTTCTGACACTGCTTGCTAGCTAAAGGCAGGCAAACGTTTCTTTCTTTATGTACAATAAACATATAATCAAGGAGGGCATTCAGTCTGTCAACAATGCTTTCCATCGGGGTCCCGTCTCTCGTGACCATACCACTAAGTTTAAAATTGTTGAGTACATTAACCAAATGCATCAACGAATTAAGGGTCATGTTTTATGATCCAAAGGTATAATGAGTACTTTTTTATGGCAGAGTTGAAGGAGAAACCCCTCTAAAATGTACTTAATAGCCGCGGTTGTAAACGCCTTCGATATTTTGATTGTAAATTTAACCCTACTGTAAATCAACAGGATCCTGACATTAAACTTCAGCCTGCCATCAGCTCGGATAGTGTATATATATTTTGTATGGGCGTTATCTAGAACATAAGATGATTTTTCGATTTTAATTGATCTACATCCCTGTGCCAGTGTGATTGCTTTTAGAAATATATTTTGTGCGGTACAATCGACAAAGGCGTCAGTTTGAATGTAACTTTGATACCGTATTATACGGTATTGTTTAAACCGGTTTACGGATTCCAATCAAGCTACTCAGGGATAAATCTTTTGATGTCCTTGTGTCTTTATTAATACGGTTCCATAGGAATTATAGCACCATCGCTGACTTCCATCTAGAAGCGAATATGTACCTCGTTGGATTGTATAACAGTCAACAGATACCTTCAATCTTGTTCGTTCTCTTTTGTAAACTGATGGTTATGAAAGTGTATTATACTAGATGTACGGTGAATACCAGATATAGTTTTTTATTGCTCACAAAAAACTAGAAACGTTTAACATTTGTGTTATACTGTCATTAATATTTGATCCAGAAATGTGACAAGAGACACTTCGATTAAGCTGCTCCAAGCGTGGCATTCATTGGGTTCGAACTAGTAACCAGGTAAAGACGCATGCAATGCAGCGCAAAATTCTTCATGTATTTCAATATGACAAACGAAACACCCATTTCTCTAGTCATCTTTCACGTGAATGTGAAAACATTGTACGTTATCGTCTATATATCTTTCAGATGGACTTATTTTGGCGTAAACGAAGCCCAGACTAACGAACACACTTGTTAAGACGAAAAACCCCATCGATATAAGATCATTCCTAATTGCCTTCAACCTTTTTACGTTTACTCATGTTTTAATTTTCATGACTTATCTAGGTTGTTTTTGATTATTTATTATTCTTTTTTATTATTTATTTATTAACAAATTTGCCAGACTGTTAGTATGTTCTTCGTATGTGTTACATGGGTGTTGATTGGTCGACATACCTGCATGCGCCATAGTAACTTCTTTTTAATATTTAAATATATCATAGAGAAATAGCTGTTTTTCCAGTTTAACGGTGACGTTCTTTTAAACTTAAAAGCCCGCAGCGTTTAAGGACAACACCAGAGTTGCATAAACTCTTGGCGTCCTAAACTGTTCATAGGTCTTAATACAAGCTGTTGAACAGAGAAATACCTTTTCACTAATAACAGCGTTTGATCTATCCCTTTTTACCCTGGGTATATATAATATAAAGAGTTCAATCTAATCTTTATTATCAAAGCCCTCTAAATCGACTTTTCGTAATCAATAATTATTTGCGCGTGCGCAGTATTATTTCCTGTGAGGACAAATATATCCCGTTAAAGCATCTAAGAAGTCCGATCGATACGAAGTCTACGGATAACTATACTTACCATAAAACAGGCTACGCTCCTGTAAGTTAACTGGGATCAGATATTGATCGATATAGACACAGTAAAGCTATAACCCTCAAATATATAATATATATAACCTTAGCAGGACAGTCTTGCGACAGCTGTGAAATTTGAATACCCCCGTCACGACGTGTTAACATTCGTTGTTATTCGGTCCCATAACAATATTAATTACATATAATACAGAGTTGACAATACATAGCCGAATTCAACTCGACTTTCAACGCGTGAGGCCATCTCATTGCATAAACAGGATAAACAGTTTGCCAATATCGCGCCAGATGTACTAAAGTGTATTTCTCCAAACTTAAATAAACACATCTTGATAATAGTGGGCCTTCGAGTGGACATTTTTAAATTCTAGGATTTCACCTAGTGACAGAATGTCACTCTTCTATGATGAGATAACTGTTGACATTTGTTGTTATCTATCGAACAATATTTTATATGCAGTTTAAAAACCACGAATCTCAGTTAAGTAGTGATTATTGGCTCAACTTGATCAGATTATTCACCGTTGCTACAGCCTTCTAATTGCAAACTAAATATCGTTCGCTGAAGGATCTTTGTTTAAACCTTCGCACTGTCCCTCTTCTCCCAACAAATGTCGGCCACTAGGCTAGGGTTTCAGTTTGCATTTTAATTTAATTGTTTGATAAAAAAATTTATTTCTTTAAAATTAATAACTTATCAATGATTTGTTTAAACCGACTAAAAGCGTCATCTTCAAGATAACTCTCTGTAAAACAGATCAAAAGCTAAAACTTGTATGGGTAACACACAGCCATCTGGAGAGAATTTAGATAGTTACGAGTATATGTGATATATATGGAGCACAACACAGTCCTCGTGCTTAAATTTACATAATTAAAATAATTAATGAGATTTTCGTGCCCACCGAAACGTATTAGAGTGTATCATACTTTAGCTGCCAAACTGCCGAATTCATTTTCTTACTTTCTTAAACATTTTAAGGGATTTATTGTTTTATGTGATATCCATCCACGTTTACATCTCCATCTGGCAGGATAGGTTTAAAAATATTTCTAATATATTCCTTAAAACTCAAGCGCATATTTTGGTCAGTTTTAGTAAGTGTTATATGTTCGTGGAAAGTCTAATATTATATGTTCGTCTGTATTGGTTTAGTGTTATACTTGTGTGTATTTCATTTGTCCACAAATGCCTGTTCCTTAACTTGTCCGTTATTATCTATGAACACATATGTTCATATAGAACATGAGTCTAGGGAATCTACCAGCTAATGATCAAGGGATGCAGAAGAAATTCATTTGTGTTCTTTTAGCGTCGATAAGAACTTCGGGAAAGCTGGGATATTTTAACATTGTAGACAAACATAACCTTCGATGATTGCAAAGCGCTCAAATTCATATTTGTGGATGTTGGTCGGAGCACCTTAAAGTACATATTTACATACATAGCAAAGTTTTAATAAATTGACAACTCTGTGCCAAGGGGATTAATTTTAAGAAATATTTTTTATTGAATATTCGTAGAGAAGCTCATACGTATATGTTTAGATTTAAATGGTAACCCCATTCTAAGTGTAGGTTCGTACCAAGACCTTGCGTTAAGTTTTCTTCATAAATCAAAAACGTACATCTTACTGTAGATAAACTCGATGTTAAAAATACAGGTGGGTCTATACAAATACATGTTTTAATACGTATCTCTTCCAGGTAAAGAAAAAATCGTGATTTACCTTGTTTATATACCAAAGATTTATTAGTTTGTGTGTCACTTATACAATGAGCAGCTCGAGTAAAATAACAAATGTGAGAGCTTTATCAACATTACTGATGTGTTCATTACGCCATACTCTAGGTCATGCCACTTGACATGTTGGCGGTGACATTGGTTATAATATACACATTTCCTGACGTGTATCTGTTAGTGTGTTTGTTTCTGTGTCGAAATCTTGTTTCGTGCTGAGTACTTGGGCTAACAGCCATTGCAAGAGTGCTTAACAGCTCTTTGGTGCGACTCGAAACTTGGGCAACGACGCTGACAAGGACGACAGCGGGCACCGGGTGTTTCTTATTCTCGTTAACTCGAACAAAGAGCTCTATCTGGGATAACACAATGTATAGGCCTTTCTTCGTCTTTCATTGAATAGGCTGGAAATTGATCCGCCGCTATTGTCGCCCTCTCAAAAAAGATATCTATTTTGTCCTTCATTTATTACAGATATATTTAACACAATGACTAGTATTTTACCTACCTGCATTATTTCTTTTCTGGAGTTTTTGAATTTTCAACTTGGGTGAGAAATGCAAATAACACTTGATTTAAACCCCAGGAAGGAAAATAGGAGTTTCGATTATTGTGTGTATGGTATTCAAAATAACATCAGAGAAAAATCAGGTACATGTTTTGAGAGACCGGCGATAGCGGCGGATCAATGTTCATCATCTGACACGGGTTGAGATTGGCTAAGAAGAAGGAATTGTCCCTATACATTGTGCTATATTTGGGACGACTATTTCTTTTGATTTTTTTTGGTAATTATTTTACGCTTTATTTTAAACCGACGTTGTCTTTCCTCAATCTTATGTAGGTATATTCAGCAGCATGTCGGAACTATAGCTGTCTGAAGCGGACAATGGCGATATCGTTAATCGATATTTCCGAGAAGTTGTGAGTGTTTCGGTGAACTTTGTCGTCGTTGTCCAATTAGAACAGTGTACATACACCGGTACTATGTTAATCTCGTACAGCTGTAGAGCAATGTATTTCTTTTTAAATTCAATCAAATTATTATAATTATTCTCAAATGTTCTGTTCTTTTTTTATTGTCAACCACTTTACACATTTAAACCTTTTAAGCACTAGACTGTAAGGTATGTAAGTCACGTTCGCTACTTGACTTCCGGGTACCTCGTCCAAACTCAAACCATAGCAAGTTAGCAACTGACTGTGACCGAGGTACCCGGATGTCAGGTGGAACAGAAAGAGACTTACATGCCCCATTTCTGAACAGCCTCGGCCATTTCCGTACCGCAAATAACTGAACCGGTACGGAAAGTGTCGAAGGCTGTTCCGACATATTACATTCCCGATTCTGTAAACGTTGCATAAACTTGTTCTCCGCTTCATGAATGTGTGAAGAAGAACATGATGAGTGTTTATGTCAAAGTTACATTCTGCATTGCATGCTATGACAGGCCTTCTTCATAGTTTGCAAGTTATTTCCCCCTAAATGATATTGTCAGGTCAGACCAGTATGACATACTTCACATTATAGAGCTTATAAAAGACCAATCACCTTCACATACCAATCCCGCTGACGTCACGCCCACATCGCTCGCTATGACCCTGGATAAGAAAATCGTTACTGTATCAATGTAAAACGAGGTGTATTATCTTGACCTCCATGTTAATTACTCTATATGTAAATTATTATGATGTTTTTGTACTAGTCATCTGGTGGTGTTACAAATTGGTATAAAGTAAGATAAATCGAATAGTGGTAGACAAAGTGAACAAAATATTTGGTTTAAGTCGGGAAAATGTATAATACAAGTTTATAAAACTTGAAGGGAGAAGAAAAAAGTATTTAAGCTTAGATGTTTCTTTCTTTCCTGATATGTCAGTTTCCAGGCTAGAAATGTCCACTGTTTGGCAAATATTTGAACTGCGACTTAAAAATAACCTTAAATATACACCGTCAATCCTCTTTAAAACAAAGAAGCAAACTTCCTTGATGAAGGGTAGCTCATACATCAGTTTCAAACTATGCAGAATTTTAAATTGAGAAACCAAACGTATACGCTGCTAAAAAAAATAATTTAATTTGTTCAAAACACTCCTAGTGCTGTGTCCATCTACTTTCGATGTCTCTAGATGTTAGATCCAGGTACCGTCATTATATATAGCGCATGCCATGTACAGACCACTCGATGTCAGGTCCACATTAAAAGTTCTATATTTCTATATATTTTTCCAATCGGTCTGGTTTCAACGTATCTATGACTGAATGCCCATGGTAGCTTTATCGGGCTGAATTTGAAACGTCTAAGTCATTTTGAGTCACACTGGTTATACAGAGATCAACGTATTATCTGACATGTTGGCCGTTTCAAACGATTATATAACACCTGAGAGTTAATGAAGCAATCATATTAAAAACTGGAGTTGTTCATTTATATTCTATTGATAACAATAATCGTCACCAGGGAGATATACCTATATAGTGTATTGGGTGTATGATGACATATTCATTTATTATTCCCTGTATCTCGGAAATACGTACATGTAGGCTGATTTATTCATAACCCATGCTAAATATCCTGTTAGCTACATTTTTTAAACTATTTTATACACCATATTCATGGTCATTACCTTCTCTCGAGATGTCTGTAGGTTACCCATAACACAACTCGAGATTAAGGTTTATTTAGAAACTTG
>JAVFBW010141798.1:0-12879 GCA_034783835.1 Mopalia ciliata | reverse complement strand
TGCTAACCTCATTCGACGATATATCATCAAACTCACAGCCTCAACAGTAAATGCTAACCTCATTCGACGATATATCATCAAACTCACAGCCTCAACAGTAAATGCTAACCTCATTCGACGATATATCATCAAACTCACAGCCTCAACAGTAAATGCTAACCTCATTCGACGATATATCATCAAACTCACAGCCTCAACAGTAAATGCTAACCTCATTCGACGATATAACATCAAAGTCACGTCCACAATAGTAAATGCTGACCTCATTCGACATATCTTCAAAAGCCACATCCACAACAGAAAATGCTAACCTCCATCCAGGATACGTCTTCAAAGGCCACATCCACAACAGTTAATGCTGATCTCCATCCAGAATACGTCTTCAGAGGTAACATCCCCAACAGTCAATATTGACCTTGGTTTTATCCAGTAAACGGTACGAATTAAATCACACTTGGAATAACTTGTAAACTTTTTAAGACAACACAGGTGGAAACAAAGATGTAAACCAAAAAAGGTCCTAATACATCGACTTCGCGTTAAACCTTTTTTCCTGTAGATCACCCAAAAACACAGTAAGTTACGTCTAGCCAGCCGCCTGAGCAGAGACCCCGGATCAAAGGTTAGACCACAAAAACTTGGCTTACTTAAGACTGCATTATGCTCATTGATGTCATCATAGACTTATTAGTCTTTATTGTGTTTGTTTTATAACTTGAACCTTCGTCTTCTTCTTCTTCTACCTCAGTTTCACTTCTTCAATTTGACTTCTTCAGTTTTCCAACTTTGGTTTTCAACTTCACCATTCTTAACATCTGAGTAACTTCTTCTAGGGAAGAGTTTGTGAGAGAAATAAAGAGATTTTTGAAGTGTATCAGAAATTTGGTGTTCGGTTACTTTTGTCAGTGACACAAATCAAACTAAGTGGGATTGTTCCATGTAACAAGACGTCGCTTGAAATTAGTTTTGGCATATGTCGGACTACAGGTGGTGTCCCCTGGTGGCAAAGTCAAAGTTTCGTTTCTGTATGTTAATTTGAAAACTTCTTGTGGAATTCGAATCAAACTTAGTATGAGTGTTCCGTGTGACAAGACAGCGCTAGGGATGGATTTTGCTATATGTCGACATACAGGTGGCGCCACCTAGTGGCAAAATCTAAATTCGGTTTCTGTATGTTATCTTGAAAACTTTTTGTGAAAAAAAAATGTTCGTACTTTTTTGTTTTGGAAAATAGATATAATTTATGTTAAATCAACAATAATCAGATTAATTGATTGGAATGGATGTCACAGATATGTAACAATTAAAGACACTCCAAACATATGTGCACATGTCACTGTGTTAACTTCACCTTAACTTCATTTTACTTAAATGTTTGATAATAATGCAAAGGAAAAATGTGGATTACTAAACCATTGTGCAACCCTAACTCTACTACTGTCAGACAGATACTATTTTGGTATATATTTCTTTCTTAGCTGCTGGAAGACATTGCAAATAAACAAGTTCATCACCAATCATATTTAGGTTACACAGTTGGCATGTTCTATTAATTTGTGATACATTTGTCCATCCTCCTGTTTAGATTGGAAGTCTGTGGTTACAGACTATACTGAAGAATTGGTCGATATAATCTTTCTGGTAGAATAGTTAAATATGGTTCGAATAATAAGTTGTGTTTTAATTGAAAATAGAAATTGGCTTTTGATGAGTTCATCATTTCTGATACCCATGTTTGCAAGAATTGGCCTTGTAATATCAACCTACTTTTTAGAGCGCTGTTATTATAACAGTTACAGGGTAGTTTATATAGAAGGAACGATAACTTGGAAAAATTACCAGTGGTGATGCTAGTCCGAGGGGCTCAGACGATAGTTTTTGAGTTATTCTCTGATGGGCAAAAACTAACGTCTGAGGTCTGTCCATATAAGGCTTTTTGTCGAGAAATATATAGACCACTGAAAGTCACAAATAAAATGTACCAACAAACTTATTGATAAGGAAAATGCTACCTTGCCTGTTTCCTTTCCTTTTCTAACTTATTTGTGACATTCTACTCTCATTTGCGCTCAATTTTGTCGACTTTACAGCACATAAAGTAGACCTATACACCGTCTGTCATAATTTTTAAACACAGCTCGATCTCAACCGTTTACGTCACTCGCGGAAGCTGGGGTCAAAGTTCATTAGTAGAAAATTAATTTGCTTATTTCCTTCATATTTAGCGTAAACAATTTGTGAAAATTGTGAAACAACGATAAAATATAAATAATTTAAGCAAACACATGTTTGATAGACTTTGTGATGCATATAAACATGACAAATGTCCAGAGAAATAATATGACCTAATTAAATTTGCATGCAGTAAACCTATGACCCGTGACGCAAGGACCAATCACTGATCTGTTTTTGCCACCCACAGAACTGTGGGTGCTTAGCTTCGACACATTTCAATAGGGGACGATCCCTGACGTTGTTTTCGCCGTCAGGCATTATGAAAAACAAAACGTCAGGGCCACTCGGACTAGTCACAAATATGCTTTCAAAACCAAGCAAACCACCAGAAAAAGTGTCTTTAGTGTAACACACTCTCAAAACCAAGAAAACCACTGGTCAGGTCACATATACACTTTCAAAACCAAGCAAACCACAAGAAACGGTCTCTTAAGTCTAACACTTTCAAAATCCAACAAATCACCACAAAAAGTATTTTTAGTCCCATAACCAAACATACCATGAGAAAATGTAGTCTCACTTAAGCAACTCCACTCCTCCAGGAAAGAACTGTCCTGTGTTTCAACATTCAAGCCGACACTTCCGCTGTAGCACATTTTGCTGAACAGGTAAATAATTTACAAGGCCATTCACCTGGTTAGAATAAGTAACACATGCTTAAAGGCATACCTTATCATTCTGTTTCTCAATTTCCTCTTGAGCATTTTTCAAGTCAACTTCTAAACGACTAACGTCCTCTTTATGAAGTTCTCTTTCTTTATACAGATCTGATTCTACACCTGACAACTGTTTTCTTAACAATGTCTTCTCTGACTCACTGATATCTAATGTCATCTGAAACACAGAAACGTATACCTTTAGAACAGATTTATACCTAATTTGAAATAGCCCTATTTCTATACCATCTGGGCCATTGAAGAATCAGTGAAACATCCCCCAAAAAGTAGTACTATTAACTTAGTGTTTTTTTATTTGCCCCCAACAAGAGACATTCTTTTATTTCAAGGGATTATATGAAACTGATTATATGTTCAGGTAGATTTGTTCTGGTTCTCTGTGATTCTTGAGCTACATGTCTGCTATTGTCGTTTAACATACTTTACACGGAAGAGAATATCAGCCACTTACCTTTAGATTTTCACAACTTGTTTCTGATTGTTCCAGCTGTTCTTTAATTGAGAACAATTTAGCTTCTAGTTCTGTTACACCAGCTTTTGATTGAGAATCTCTGTTTTGTAAATCCTTTTCTAATCTGATTATTTTTGATTGCAAGTCACTGTTAGTTAATTTGAGTGTTGCTAACTCGGTCTGTAAACTGCTTTCCACTGATTGGTCATTGATCAGGGCTTTTTCTAACTTAGTGATTTCATTCTGAAGACTCTGCATCTCTCTACCACCACAGGCGATATCTTCTGCTCTAGTTCTAAGATCCATCTCCAAAGCAGCTTTTTCTTTCTCAAGGCCTGCTTTGGTATCTTCCAAACTTAGAAACTGGTTTAATAATTCCCGCTTGTCTTTTTCTTGCGTTTCTAGTTGTCTCCTGAGTTTGTCTTTCTCTCCTTCAGCTTGACTAACATTTGTTTGATAACTCAACTCCTTGTTTGTTAAATCCATATTTTCCTCTCTCAAAGCTGACATTGCATTTTCAAGAAGAACAAGAGCATCTTTTGTAGAGCTCAGTTCATCTCTACTCTGAGTTTCTCTTGTACATGTGGCCTTGTAACGCTCTTGGAGGTCAAATATCTCTCCAGACAAAACATCAATACGTTCTTCAAGGTCACAGTTTTCTTTCTGTAATGTCTCCACCTGAGTATCGAGAGTTTCTTGTGAGGCCATCTTTTCTTGATCCTGATGATTAATCACGCACTCAAGGGAAGTAATCCTAGACATGAGATCTTCAATTTCCAGCTCTTTACTCTTTGTTTCTAAATTACCATTATCAATCTCCACTTGTAACACAGATTTCTCCATTTGCACACTTTCTAACTGTTCATTTAAGTTTTTCAACATCTGTTGATTTTCACAATCAAGTTTCTTTAGTTCCATTAACTGTTCTTGTAAATGTTTGACTGTTCTGTTTTCCCTCTGTAACTCATCTTCCAATTCAGTAACCTTTGATTGTAACATTGGTAGACTTTCTTTAATCTTAACATTTTCTTCAACCAAGCACTTATAACTTTCTTTCACAGATGACATTTTTTCACTTAAGTCCATTTTTTCTATGTTTAAAATGCTCTGTTCATCTTTCAATGTTCTAATATCCAAGGTGAGGCTCTCAACAGATGCTGCAGAACTTTTTAACTCAGACTCTAGAACTGCTTTGTCCATTTCTAAGGATTCTTTTGCATGTGAAGTGGCATTCAGTTCACTTGTAACTGTTGATAGTTTGTCTTTTAAAACCTTTGTTTCTTCCTCTAACTCTAGCTTGTCCAGAACTACCATTTCCATGTCAAATGATTGATTTTCTAACTGTTTTTGCAGCTGTTCAAGCGTTTCTGTTTTTATTCTCAGCTGAGATCTTAAAGATCCCAGCTCATCCTGAGCACTTGTTTTACTGACAGACAAATCAGAGATGTTATCATTCTGATCACCCAATTGTGTCTTCAGGTGAATGTTTTCCTCACCCAGCAGTTGTTTGTCAGCATCAGTCTGGGCCAGGTTAAGCTCTGTGTCATCTAAATCTTGTCGTAACTGCTTCACTCTGGCTTCAGATGCTTCCAGAGTTTCTGTCTTACTACTGAGTTCTCTGTTAAGCTGCTCAACTTTACCACTGCTTCTTTCTTCAATCTCCGTCAAATGTAGCCTCAGTTCATTGAGATCTGTTGTGGCTGTTTGAAGATTTTGTCTGAGGTCATCACGTTCTGCTTCCAGACCTATCAGCTGATTCTTTAGGTTATTTTTATTCTCAATTGTTTTCTCAGCATTGAGTTCAATCTCTTGTGAGAAACACTGACTAGCTTTCAGCTCAGCCTGTGCTGTGATGAGATCTTGTGAAAGTTCAGCTGTTCTTCCTTTCAGATCCTTTACAGATGCATTGAGCTTTGATAGCTTTATATTTTTTTCTTCACATTCTTTCTTTGTATTCACAAGTTCCTTCTCCAAACTGGATTGGCTGAACACAAGTCTATCTACATGGTCAGATGTTTCTTTTAGCTTTTCTTTAGTTTCTTGTAATATATTTTCAGTCACACTGTTTTCTTGTAAAAGTTCTTTGTGTTTCATACTAATTTCATTGTACTTTCTTTCTAATGTAGCAATTGTGTTTAGATAAAGTTGAACTTGTTCATCTAAACTCTGATTTGAGTCAACCGAGATACTGATTTGATCTCTAAACCTCTCCATTTCCTCTGTGAATTGTTTCTGTGAGGCCTCATTTTCGGACCTTGATTCAGCAATACTATCTTTATAATTTTTGCATTTTGCTTCCAGTTCCACAACCATTCGGGACTTTTCTTCCAGTTCACATTGAAGAGACATCACTGACTGTTCCAGGGTGAACTTTTCCTCTTTTAGTGTCTTTTCTCGCTCACTAAAAATCTCTTTCTCTTCTTCAAAGTTTTTCTTTAACAAAGCAAGTGTCTCTGCAGCATCCTGAAGGCTATTGAGGTTCTCATTTTGTAACCTAAGCCCATTGATTTCATCTTGTAAACCCTGTAATTCTGTCTCTTTCTCTTCTAAATCACATTTCAGTTTATTTGATTCTTTTTCTATCTGTTTCTCATTTTCCAATATTCTGTCTTCCAAAACTGCTACAGCTTCTCTTTCTGCCTGCAAAGATTTATCACTTTCCAGCTGATTATCCTCTTTTAGTTTAAGCTGATTTTGTAGTTCAAACATAGTTTTCTCTAACTCTTGCATTCTGTCTTGTGATGTGTTTTCCATTTTTTCTAAATTCTTAGAAAGTATTTCTTCCTTTGAAATATGTTCATTTTGAAGATTTTCCTTTTCTTCAAGCAAACTCTCCACTCCTGACAATTTCAGTGATAATTCAATAACTTTATTTTGTTCTGCGCAAAACTCTTTTTCGAGATTTAGTTTCTCTGTTTTACAGTGATTTAACTCTGTCCTTAGATGTGCTTCCACATCTAACAAGGACTTTTCTAAATCAATTTCTCTTTGTTCAGCCATTCTTAGCTGTGAGGATTGCTCCAAAATGTCAGACTCAAGTTTTATCATGTTTTCTTTTAACTTATCTGTATATTTTTCTTTTTCATGTATTATATTTTGCAGTTTTCTGATATTTTCGGAATGATTATTATCCAGTTCCTCTCTCTGTTCAGATGTTGTTTGAGCTTCCAGACATTTCATTTCAAAATCCTGCTTCAGAGTTTCAAATTTGTCTTCCTTCTCCTGAAGTTTTTCTTTCAAGTTATCCACTTCTTTGGAATAAGAAACCATATTTAAAGTTGTTAACTCTAATTTCTCAAGAATTTCCCGTTTTTCTTCTTCAACTGAGGCAAGAGATTTGTGAACATTTGTCAATTGTTCCTCTGAATCTTCAACTATTTTCGTTTGGAAATCCAACTTCTCATTCAATGTCGACACTAGAGTATCCAAGTTGTTTAGCTTTGTTGTTGCTTCATTTGAATCAGATTCCAGAGTTTGGGACAGCCTAATCTTGTCTTCATATAAATCAGAAAGTTTATTTTGCTCTTGAGATAATTTGTCCTGGTTTTCTAAGAGAGACGCATTTTCTTTCTCCAAAGCTGTTATCTTTTGGTGGAGGCTTTGTTCCCTTTCACTGCTTAATTTCAGCTGTTCTTGAAGGGAAGAAGTTTCTTCTCTGTTGGAATCCAGCTCCAGAATGATTGTTTGATGATCTGTTTGATTAGCATCCAATACATTTTTCAAATTTCTAATTTGTCTTTGGAATTCACAACTGACTACCTGCTGACATTGAAGCTGGTTTACTTTCAATTTCAATACTTCTTTTTTGTACTGTAACAGCACATTTAAATTCTCCATATCTTTTGCATAAGTGGCCACCATCAAATCTTTTGATTGGTTAAATGAAGAAATCTGATCATTAAGCTGGTTGATTTTTTCAAGCTGACGTTGGATCTGTTCAGATTTGCAAGTAATGGAATTTTCTTGTTCTTCTAGGAGATTACACTTTTCGACCAAAGCTTGCCCAAGGTTGGAAATGTCATTTTCTAGCTTTTGTACTTCTGCATCCTTGACAAGCAGTTGAGAGGCCATGTTGTCTAGGCTCTGTTTAAGTTCAGTAACTTCATTGTTTTTCTCATCAACAGTCGTTCTTTGATCTTCAAGCTCAGTTTTGGCTTTTGCTAAATTTCCTTGCAGCTCACTATAAGAGCCCAGCTTTTCAGCCATCTCACAAATGTATGTCTCTTTTTCTGTTAAAGCAATCATATTGTTTTCTATCTCAATTTTCTTGGCAGTATCACTTTGTTTGGTTTCATCAAGTTCTTTCTTTATGACGTCCAAGTCATTCTGTAGGGCCTTCAAAGTGTCTTCTCTTTGTGACAGTTCCTGAGCACACGCTGCTCTATCAGTTTTACCAGATTCCACTGCCTGCTCCAAATCGTGCACTTGTTTTTCCAAACAGTTGACGAGTTCATCCTTGTCCTCTAAATCCATCTGTAACATATCAAGTTTAGCTGCCAGTTGAGACTGAGAATCAGTAAGACTGATCACTTCCTTTTTGAGACCTTCCAGCTCAGTTGTTTTAGACACCAAAAGGTCTTGTAACTTTTCATTTTCCTGTTTGGATTGTAAAAGACTTTCTCTCAAATTTATATTTTCTGTTTCACTCAATGCTTCTTTACTTTGAAGTTTCACGGTTAAGGCATCAATTTCGGACTTAAGTGAGACAATATTATTCTCTTTCGACTCTAACAAGGTTGTATGTCCATCCATGCTCTTTTCAAGCGAATCCAATTTTTCTTGAAGCTGTTCTAATGATTTTTCCAATACTTCTCTTTCCTCCACTAGTTTCTGTAATGTTTCACTGGACTCATTTTTTGATCTTACGGCTTCCTCTTTGGCAAGTTGTAGAGCATGGAGATTAGTGAAGTTGACATCAAATTGTTTTTTCAATTCACTCTCACGGCTAGAAATTTCCACAATTTTATCTTTCAACTCATCCCTTTCCTTTTCAACTTGTTTAACCAAATCTATCGTTTTATTATTCTCTGATTGGATAGTTTGAAAAGACTTCTTTAAAGCAACATTCTCTTCATTTAGTGATTGAGTTTTTTCTTCGGCTAATTTCAAAGAATCACAAACTTCTTTTTCATTTTGCTCTGATGAAGCAATGTTTTCTTGTAATTTTTCATAATTGCCAGTAATATCTAAAAGTTTGTCTTCCATACTCTTTTTCTCGGACTGGAGGGAATCCAATAAAGATTCAGTTCTTGTCACCTTCTCTTTGAGCTCTAATTTTTCTGCTGTCACTCCTTCCATCTTCCCTTCCAAATCTAGTCTATCTTTTTGTAACTCTGCAAACTTCTGTGCAAGTTCAGCATGCTTTTGCGTAATTTCACATTTCAAAATCTCAACATTATCTCCATTCCTCTGAGCCTCTGCTAGCTTGGTTGCGGATTCTTGCTTTATCTGCCCAATGTCCTTAGAAAATTTGTCTTTTTCCTCCTCTATTTTTTTCACCGTTTTTTCCAAATCTACTTTCTCCTTAACAAGATATTTCTTCACGGTTTCTATTTTTGTCACATGTTCTTTAATGTTTTCAAGTTCTTCCTTTAATGTTTGGATTTGGTTGGATTTAGTTTCAATTTCAGCACAGTGCTGCACTAAACGGATTTGAAATTCTTCTTGTAGTTTATCTTTCTCTAACTGAACCTCCTTGGCTTTACTGTCTTGACTGGCTGAAACTTTCTCCAACTGGTTCATCAAATCATTCATTTTTTTCTTGGATAAATCCAGTTCTATACACTTTTCTTGGACCATATTCTGACATTTCTCAATCTGGCATTTAAGACCAGTCTCTCTTTCTGTGAACTGCTTTGACCTTTCTTTCTGTTGATCCAGTTCCTTGCAGCGACTTACTAACTCAGCCTGAATTCTTCTGATTTCTTCCTGACAATGTCTTTCTGTGTCATTGACAGTTTTCTGTAAATCTTTCAAATCTTGCTCCAGTTTCATCTTTATCTGATCCTTGGACTTTAGATCTTGCTGCGCCTGGCTTAATCTACTCTCCACATTTTTCAACAGCTTGTCTTTCTCTTCGACTGCTTCAATGGCTTTGGCCTAAAATAAAGACACAGATCATCCACTGGTAAGTACTGTGAGGTATTTTAGCCAATCTATAACAAATCTACTATAATTAACCTGATTGGTCTTTTCAAGTCATACTTCGGGTCTTTCATTCATATGGTGGCATGCCATCCCTAAGGGTCAAGGGAAATTACTTTTTATATTTTTACCTCCCACTATCAGAATACAGTCTTCATGTCGCTTAAAAATGTCAAATAGAGGAAAATCTAACTATTAAAAAATAAAACAGATATTTTTGTAGCTTAAAATAATAATCTGCATGTCATTTCTATGGTTAGGGGGGTACCTCTGTAATGAGCCAATCTTGGTCATTTGGTAGAATTTTTTTTTCAACTCACTTTGTTGAGACTGGAAACAGGGTGCACTCAGTTTCCATTTTTTTCAAACATAATAGAATGGAGCAAATTTATTTATTTTAATAAGATTTGGTTAACATATTTAAGTGACCCGTAGATACTGTTGATTATTGCTGCTTTAAATTTGTTACATTTAAGGTAGTTGTAGTGAGTTAGTGAAAGGTATAAAATGATAACATCCTATTCCATAAGAGAAAATGGTCATATTTACAGGTATATTAAAATGTAATTCACTCAGAGACAAGATTTATACCTTTTCTTGCTCGGCCAGATCCACTTTCTGTATAAGTTGTTCATGTTTTGCCCTGTCTTTCTCAAACTTTAACTTCTCATTCTCTAATTTCTCAACCTGAGATTTAAACCTGTCTGCGTCACCCTGTGCCTGTAATCAGATACAAAACCATGTTAGGAAGATTTCATTTCCACTGTCATACAGAAATTAACAAATTAACAGCATCGTTCTGTAAAACCCACAATAAATGTTCATTGAAAATTATACATTCAGAATCTTCAGAATTACATCATGGTTAGTTTATTTCATTTCAATAACATCCAATACCAGCTCAAAAATTTTGTGAATTGGTGTTCAGCGCCAGGCCCATTGATATTTTATTTATATGACACCAGCAGATTGGCACAAGGACAACAACCTAAAAATGCTGTGTTGCAAAATTAAGTTTGTGAGAAAGCCACTGTATTAAGAAAACAGCCATTATGCAACACTCGTCACCATGACCAGATATGACACAACCATACAAGACAGAGACAGAAACACACAAAAAAAGGGTGCTTCAGCTTCCCATTTGCTCCTGGGGAATATGGCTCTAATAGTCCCCTCAAAGCAGCTTGAAAACACTGTCATATCAATTATCAGATTTGTAATTGTGTGATTCCCTTTTTATTATTACCCGTTTGACATCTTGTTGTAGTTTATTTTTAGTATCATTGAGTTCTTTCTCCAATGACCGCAGACTATCTGCCTGCTGAGAAATCTCTTGTTTCAACTCATTCTCTTTAGCTTTGGCTTTCTGTTCAACAGCGGCCTTGGCAGCTTCAGCATTATAACGTTGACATTGTAACTCTTGCTGCAACTTCTTCACTTTCTCCTGAAGTGACTGTTGAAATAAAAGAGACAAAAAGAATAGGTTTCAAGCTAGATTTTACAAATACAGAATAAACTTTTTGAAAAAAGGACATAATTAGTGCCAATGGTATTAGAAGCTGGGTTCTCTACTCAAACATTGAATATCCATTAAAACTACATTTTTATGTTCTGTTTAACATGCACAAATTCAGGAAAGAAAAAGATATACTAGGTTTTAAACATTGATCTAAAAGAATATTAAATGCAGTTCCAAAATACACATATCATACTGGCACGTACATTTATAGTCTCCTGCATCTGTTCACTGGCCTTGGCTTGTTGTCTTGTTGATGTGGTATCATTTTGAATCTGCTGTGTCACATTATGCTTCTGATTTTCAAGGGACAGCACTTCATTCTTACACTTATCAACATCTTCCAAAGCCTACACCATGGAAACCAAAACAAGAAACATTAAATTAAATATATTGTAGTCTAGATAGCTAAATGGTAACAATTGCTGCAACTTGTTGCTTTAAGGCCACTGATAATGATACATATACACCAGAATCTGAAACCGAAATGTCTGGCCTCACTACTTTGCTCTCATTAAATTAAATATACTGTAGTCTGGATAGCTGCATTGGGCTGAACATCTGCTGTTGGGTATATACAGTTTCCACTCTCAATAAAGAGAGTTAAATGCGTAAAATAAGAGAACATCCTCTCTCCACAACATGAGATAAATGTGAAAACTGTTAACTAGTATACTCTGTTTCCAGTCTCCACAAAGTGAGTTAAATGTGACAATGGTGATCCATCCTGTCTCCACAAAGTGAGTTAAATGTGAAAATGTTGATACATCTTGTCTTCAAAAAGTGAGTTAACTGTTTCGCTGCTAAATTGTTCTATGCTAGCCTTATATAATATGTATATAAATATATGAGCATGTACACAGAAAGTGACCTTTTTTTCAGAAATAACTAATAAAACACCCATGTTTGAATGATGAGTTGTATTCTTTGTTATTTATTTATACATTATTACCATATATCGTTAGAATCAGCAGACACCTGCTGACGTAGTAAAATCAATCCTGACTGAAGAATGCAATCACAGGTACTGATTACCTGCCCCATTAATGACAGTTATTCGGGAAAGGTAAGTTATTTGAAATGAGTTGCATAATCAATAATTATTTAGATATTATTGATATTATTTCACTTACCCTGTTCAACAAACCAAGGGATGACAGTCCATAAGAACAATATTGATTATACAGACTTATTATCATTCATTAAATTAATACAGGTAAATTTAATTAGTTATTTACCTTTGGCGATATTATAACAGAGATTTCTTCCTTTGTATCAAATTCATTCACTGTCAAAATTCAGAATTTCAGTTCAGAATTTCTGTGTGGTTCCATAGTTTAGTGAGAAATAATTATATACAGTTTGTAATGTATGTAACTGTAGTTTGCGTTTTGCACCTGAACAGTAAAATAAGACTCAGGTAAGACAAAAACTGTCAGTTTTGATAGACATGGTAAATTGCGTAAGCGTTTACTGTTCGTTCACTGAGGTACTTGTACAGAAAACCTTCTTGGTATGGTAAACCTCCCAACAGGAGCCCGGGCAGAGACCAACATCACAGGTGAGGCACTGGTAAGAGCTACGTATTCGTTTAACACCTCGTTTAGTACAAACGACACAATCCCGGCGTTTCCCTTTGTCAAGTTTACTCATGCGCAGGTGCTCTTTTGGGTTAGATAGGCGGTCCTCGGTAGCAATGAGAGGTCTTCCCATTTTACGTTCTTCACGAAAGTCTCCCACTAGACCTTCAACCACGGAAGACAAAAAGTCTCTGCGACGAAGTTTTCTCATTAGGCCTACCTGTCCACCAGGTAGATGCTGTGAATATATAATGAAGGAATTCAACAGAATACGCC
>JAVFBW010141787.1:0-12880 GCA_034783835.1 Mopalia ciliata | reverse complement strand
ATATTTATGTATATGTAATTGTTACCTTTCAAGGGATATAGAGGTTATTTCAGCCGGGAGTATGCTTTAACTCTTCAAAAGTATTAATAAAGGATGGAACCCTTATCACAGAACAGCATAGCACATTACATTTTAGGTCGCCTGCCACGACCAACCTACGGATCAGCATATCCAGCAATCTTTTCATGATAATGCGGATATCGACAAAACGTGATTTTTTAAAATATACTATTGTTTTTTTCTCTCGATACTGTAATCTATATGTGTAGATGTACTGATATACACCGAGCGATATTGTCAGTATTCCTATTTTTTTGTTCTTTAGACAAATATATGTCAACCCAATAAAGGTACTCCGCTTAGCTATGGAAGGCTGCTGTAGAAAAGAACCACGGACGATTGAGATAAAATCAAGTACGTAGTTAAGAAACCAAGAAAAGCTCATTCCGTATCAACTAATCTGACTGTGATGGATTATATCGGTTAGTCTGCGAGAAACATTTCGAGCCGACAGCTGCAATAGCTCGTCATTTATATAAACGAAGTACTGGGCACCTGGTGTTCTGCCATAAATGACTACAGTGTTGTTTGAATGGGAGTTTTACCTGGGTAGCTATGTGTATAAACAGGAAAGAGGTCCACACCTTTAGTGTGTAGGTTTTAAACATTTTATTATGCGATCACAATTTTAACAGGATAATCTCAAGGAAATGCTAATTGTCAATGAATTGTTTTTGTTCACCATTTTACTTCTATATTAAGCTATAAGGAATTTTGTAACATAGGTATATGTATATTCGGAATCGACATTTAATGTAAGACAGTACTATGTACATTACTTTTTTCTGAAACTTACAAATCAAAATACATTTTTGGAGTACCTTTTTTCAAATTACTATTTCCTTCATGCTACTAATCTAAACAACTATTTGTCCCAAAGATTAAAAAAACAAAAATGTAATACCGGTGAAAATCAGTTAAATGTCAACGGCCTATTAATATATCTACCCCCCACCCCACCCCACAAAAAAAAAACAAAACAAGAAAATCCAAAACAGAAAGAAAACAAAGATATACAAATTTGAAGGCCGTTATGTAAGTTCAATGTGTCGAGATGAATTGTGAAAAAACGTTGTTGTATATACAATATACTGACTGAGAATGAAAAGCTTTTCCGCGCGTACTGTACACAGAAAATGAATGCAGAGAAATCAGGTAAATTAATTGCAACAACAGTCTTTGAAATCATGAGGTCGACTTTACTAATTTTTATAATTCACATGTTTCGAACGGCTTTCACTGATATAGAGATTAATATCTCAACATTAGGAATTTGACATTTAAAGCGCTTGGCGGTAAGATAATCTAGGAGAGTCCTACAGACAGTGCTATTTACATAGGAAAATAGGTAATTTTAGCAAAGAAGTTTAAAAAGTTTTTTCGTGACAGAGTTTTTGAAAAATTCCCATAGTGTAGAGGGAACTTTTAAAATACCCATTTATGTTACACAGTTACAACTGTCCTCCACAGTAGTCCTCACAATATTACACCTTCTAAGTCAGCGCGTGTTTCATTCCTTACCAAAAGTTCTATATATCAAGTTGGAAAAAGAAAATTTCCTCCAATCCGTGTCTTGAAAATGTCCGCGAAAGTAATCCATGTTGCATTATCAGAATATCTGTTCTGAAAGTTGTGGATATTTTCAAACAAAAGAAAGCAAAAATAAAAAAATCGAAATCGATACGAAATATATTTTAATCCAGCTGAACCATTGGTTTGTTTGTTTGTCTGATTGGTGTTTAACGTCGTACTCAAGGATATGTCACTTACATGACGACGGATTGTCCACTTCACACTGTACACAGCCATATTACGGTGGAGAACCGGGAGGAAACCTCACAACATGCGCACTCGCTAGCACTAAGCCACGGCCACGAGCCCGGACCGTCACTGGAGAATCAACAATAAAACATTGTTGAGATATAATTTTAACAAACATTAATCAAACTTATTTTCCGATAAGCATTCTTAATTTCATCTTTTTGTTAAGCAAACAGACACAGCGTTGTCGATAAATTGTTTTGTTTTTTTGTTTGATTGGGGTTGATAACATTGTACTCAAATGTATTTCACTAACCTAACAAAGGGCTATCCAATTTTTATTACAAAAACTCAATATTGATAAAAAATACTGATAAAAAAACAAATACTCGTTATTGATAACGATGTAGCAATTAAATAAAAAACATTCTAATTAAAATAAAATAATTTTTTCCATGTATTGTTTTTCGCAGTATATGATATGAGGCAAAGGCCGGCCGAATGGTGTTTAACTAGGTGATGCTTTCTGGGGTTCACCAAATATCACCGCCCCAGTTATCCAGTACACGAAGGCTGTGTTAAACATCCAATAAAGCTAAGTAAGCAAAGCCTGTATAACTAATAAGACGTTCTGTGGCAGGTCAAACTATTTTGAAAGGAGAGCATGCTATAAGCTGGTTCGTAGACAAACCATGTTAAAATAATGAGAGCACTGGTCTGAAAACTCCGGTTCGTTAGAGGAAATATACTATCCACATTTACTTGAACAAAGCAGGTTTGGAAAGCCGCTCTGTGATTGGTCAATTTGCAAACCAATAGACACTGCTTGGTATGCCAAGCCATTATCACTGCCTCTAGCTCAAAGCTCACAATTTCTTCGAAATTTTCTATGAAAATCCGATAAACGGATTCAATTTAAATAAAAAATATTCAACAACTAACAAACCAATAAAACAAACATTTTATTCGCATTACCTTTTTTGGGTAAATTATTGATTAAAATAAAACAGGGATTCATTTTAATCTTGTGAACGCAATCTGTCCAAGCGGTTTTACACGCTAGATTGCCGTTATTATGGTTTTCTGACTCCGCTTGGTCTCCGAAGATACACGAATATATCCCAGCGCCATCCATTCTATTCCCCGGAATTTAACATTTTAACTATATCCCCCACAAAGTAAGCATTTCATCTTACAAAAAATAAGCCAAAAACAACTGAAAACTGAATAAACACCAAATATGTCCTCCACAAATTAAACGTTTCATCTTAAAAATTTTAGATATGCCAAAACAGCTGAAACTTGAATTAACACTGGCTATATTTATCAGCTGACATAAAGGCGACGGTTGTATAAGGTCCGAGGCGATGCTTGTTATCCAAAGTAGCCTACATAAGTAGAATTTCAATGCGATCTATCTGGGAGGTATTAGCTCAATGCGTGACAGGAAGCAATTCCTATCACACATACATCCGCTTGATGAAGACGTTTACAGCCTAGTTGTCTTTGAGGACATGTTATACAGAAATAGCGGAAATAAGAGACTGATGAGCGAAAAGAAAACATCAGAGAAATCAATATAGAGTCTACATGTACTTTGCATTAAAATTTGTGACAACGAGCAGTTCGATTCGCAAACATTCATACATAGCCCCGTAATCACTCTAGAAAAAAAGTACAATGTGCACGAAATGGGAATGACTTAAGACTTCATCGCATAGCTGTAGGTTCGGTTGTATTAGTGTATACATTAAAGGAAGCTATTTTATGACAGTCCATAAAGAAACAGAACGACGGTTATCTTTGTCCTCAGAAGTTGTTTCCCCTATTAATCGCTCACGGTGTGAGGGGGATAATGAGCGACGCACTGCTCAATTACCCTACTTTTGGTGTAGACAACATTGTGTTTCTATGGTATTAGAAAGGATCCACAGATTGTACTGTAGAGTACACGACAACCGCAGATTTAATGCACTTTTGTTAGCTATTTATCCGTGACTTCCGACTTTGAGTGCAGATCGGAAACGGTTTAAAAAGTTAACGCGGTAGGAGGTGGCGCGTATATGATTTTATCTAACATTGGAGGCACATTATGCAACAAATTGCATTGGGAATTTCTTAGCTTTAATAACTCGACTTCGGCAATGGTTGTTTCTTGTGTTTGATTGGTCAATACAGCGGTGTGCCAGTTCAAAGGATGACGCAATACACTCTCGAGGTCACTGGCAACACACGTCATAAGACACGGCATGAAGACACGACAAACGGCTTATCATTGTCCAATCTGAGACCACCAGGGCAAGACGTCGCTTCCGGCAACTGCCCGCTTTTTGTTGTGATAACCTACATGCTAAGCGAATGTCAACCCCATGATATTCGCACTGTATTCATAGTTTATTGTAATTTGAGTTTTACAATGATTTAATTCAGTTAGAACAGAAACTTTCTTGTAATATGAATGGAAGTATTAAAATCATAATGACAATCAATGTTTACTTAATACAGAAAAACCCGCAGTCATACTCGAGTATCAGTCCAATATTCTTGTGGTTCGGACACGAAATTAAAGGTCTTAGTGATTTTAAAATACTCAGCCTATCAAGAATGTCTTAAAAAAGCGTACTCGTCCTTGGTCTTAAGGAGTCGATACAAGACATGATTGGGAAACGATCAGTGGCATGCTTCGAGTGGAAATGGGATGTTAAACAGCGAGAGTTGCTCATATTATTTACCAAGAAACAACAGTCAAAAATTAATTCATTGTAAATCCCCTCTGTTAAGCCCATCACTGTTAGAATTGTATGGGTAAAGTAAGGCTGGAAACAGAATTGACCCTGAGCAAATGGTCGAAGATAGGCTTCAAGCATGACGGAAATGTTCAGCCAACTTCGTGCGAGTGTGGTTATAGTGGTAGGCTATGACCGGTTCAGTGAAAATGATTACCATGCCAGTCAGGACCACCGTGACAAGCCGCTTCATCGCCTCTATATTTATTTTACATATGCTGAAAATATTTCATCACGTTTAGCATTTTTTGTGTACAAAAAAACTCCGCTTATGTATCTTTTCAACATACATGTATGTAAAAAATCTATTTTAAACATATTAAAAAGGGCTTTCACATTTTCAACAAATACATATGTAAAAAGACGTATGTATATTTTTAAAAACTAATGTTAACCGACTATCAACACGTGCAAAGACATACTTAAACACCTACGTATGATTGCAAATATTTCAGAAATGTGGAAATATTTTTTACACAGATGAAATTCTCAAGAAGAAAATATATATAGGCCTATAAAGACCCGTCTAAGACTCAAACCTTTCGTTGAGTAACGCCAGCGCGGTACTTTTATAGGCTTGTTAATAGAGTATGCGCTAATCGTACGCCAAAGCAAAGCACTTATATCTTTACGATGATAAGGAGTAAGTCTATGAAATGTCTTACATATTCATAATTTGACAAGCCAAATGCAGCATTATTGGAGCCCCGTGAGGAAGCGGGTGGGCCATGGCCCTGCAGAATACTCCCTCGGCTTCCTCGGTCGATCCTAAGAGGTGAGAAAAGAGGTTGCTTTCTGTTGCTCTGGTGTTCGAAGAGCTAAAGGGTAACGGGAAGCAGATATAAGTGAAATACCCTTGAGTACGACGTTAAATACCAATCAAACAAACAAACAAGCAAAAATGACAAATGTTACTATGTCATAAATATAGATAAAATAACACTTACTCGAATTCAGAAACCATATCGTCGTTTCACTCAAGAGGCGTCATATCCTATAGGCTGTTTAACCTCGTAGAACAATGTGCAGCATGTTGAGTAATGAGCCCCTGTAATGGTTTTTCCTTCTTCTCTAAACATCTGTAGGAGGAATGAGTCCCTGTCAACCACAGTCAAATGTGCTGTTAATCACCGTACCATATAGCCTTGTTAAAATTTCAATCACAAGTCCATATCAGAAAGGCCTGCTAATTTGATAAACGTGTACTCCTTATTATTGCTCCCTCGGCAATTCAATAGATTATATCCAAACAAACGCTATTCAATCCAAAGTTCAGAATAAAGGACAGCCTCCTTCCAATGGCTCGTTCGCTTGTTGTGAATTAACAAAAAATGCTGTGCATCGCATCGGGTATTGCTATAATGACGTAAACATTTAATCCGGTTTCATTCCGCTGCTTCAATTTTAGGAAACCACGTGAGAAGTGTAGAAGTCCGTGTTTGGAAGGTCCCCAAATGATACTACAATTCACATTAAGCTCAATCTACACAAAGGCCTGAAATGTCGTTATGGTTTTCTCCAATAGTTAGTAGTTCATTGCTTCGCGCGGTGTTCTCACAATCTTATTTTTAACGACAGGCCTTTTTGTGAAAATATTTTAAAAAATACACGTAATCAACCCGATGCTGAAGTAGAGAACATCCATTAAAATAAAATTGTCCACACCAACTATGAGTTTAAGACTCCATAAAACTATAAAACTGTTCTCTATTCCTTGTAATGTATCACTCCGTAAAGAGCTTTTCAAATACCCGATAACAGTTATGTGTCACAACTTTTCAAAACGACAGGCTTGTATTTCAAATGTTAAATCTACATAGTCCAATAAAATATCATGACAACGATAGGATTAATGAAATGAAAAAAAAAAAAAAAGAATTAAAAATTATTTCCAGCTAAAAAACGAAAGCTACATGCGATAAACTACTGGTTGTTTCAATTGTAGTTGTATAGGCCGACCGCTGAAGCCTACATACGCTGATGCCAGCCAGATGTTCGTTCGAAGATTGTAGTTTGCTACTAAATGTACACAGCGTCATATCTCCTTTACTTTCACTGCGGGAAGTGATTTGCTCCAATCTAATCGCATTCAAGCGGTATACTGTTGATCGAAATGTTTTAAGCCTTCAAAGAATCAGTTGCAGTATCATGGGATATCCGTCCGTTCTCCCTGACGACCATGAATTGACGATGGATATCTAGTACTGATTAAATCAATTTGTCTACTTTTCAAGCCACAATATCTAAGTTTCCTATCCGCAGAACGAGTGGAATCCAGCTGTGGAGGGTTTGAGTACAAAAGATGCTTCCATGGATGGCACCGTCCACAATAAATTCATAATTCTCTTGTCAGGATCATTTTTAACCACAGAGAGCAAAATATGGCTTAGCGCGTCCTTCCTCTGTTTCTTCCAAAAGAGACCAAACTAAGAATTGATTTCCGATCACACCATCAGCATGTATCGGATGCCATCCACCATTGAAATGACAGTGCATTGTCTATTTTCATTTATAACGAAGTTTTGCTTCTAAAAGTAGCGAAACAATACTATTCAAAATCGGTGAATATGTATTGTACTAGCCATTGAATCAGCGAGTAAATCCCACGAATACTACAATACACGTATTTGTATGTTCATTAAAGGTTCCCTTGTGATAATCGAGGATCAGCGGACTGGCCTGCCTCGCATTCTGGGAAGCCGAAAGCAACTGAGCTGGTCTAGGCAGCGGCAGCACACACCTGAGTTTTATAGAGACCCTTCATTATCAGCCATTAGTAGCACGAAAGGCGTTGTCTTAGCGACATGCGTACCATTGAATAGTTTAAACCAAGTCAATTAGTGGCGTAAGATTTAATTTCTCGCTAAAGGTAATAATACGGGTGACCTATCACTTATGAAAACCCCCTACTGTTCAATTCTTGTATTTGTTATCTGCTCACCTGGGAGACTGATTACCGTTAAGTACTGTAGAGATAGTAACGCTCTGTCAGGATCAAAATGGTGTCAGTCATATAGCTACAATATAGAAAAGACAAAGACTGTGATAAGGGAGGTGTTGTAAGCCGGGTTGAAGCTTATTTCACTAATATAACCTACGGCGGTGCATGAACCTTTGCCGTCTGACAAAAACAATCATACAATACAAATACAAATTCCCAAACATGTTGAGGAAATGGTTAGAGAATATTTCTCGACTAAAGCACCAGCAGACTATTCCTTAATTTCAAAGAAAACGACATGAAATTATTATCCGGGCTAGGATCATTCCAAACACATTGATGGATTATCCATAAGTGGTTAGGAAAAATTCCACAAAAGTTAAGGACAATTCCACATTTAATAACTGTTAGTGATTTTTGTTTTACAGTGTATCAGACACCAGCATCTGCCAAGTTTACTGCAAACATACGTTTACGCGCGTAATTAAAACCGGATCGGAACGAACAATTCATATTTAGGAGATGAGCAATTAACGCATTCAGGGTTTAAGTTGTTTTAACCTGGGTTAGGGGTTCAGTTGGAAATTGGATAGCTCTTCAATATATGACCCATAGTTTGTTTTAGGCCAGGCTCGTCAGAGTAATTCAGTTCCTTATGTGACTAATAATGACTTACATTGGATAATTAATGAAAATGTTTTTTAGGGTAAATATAAAGGCAATAATTAGACCCGTTTTTGTAAAAATTATAAAAAGGAAGAGAGGAAGCTTCATGATTGATAACAAGCATTACATAAATAAATTCTATATGTATGGCCCCACTTATATGAAAACAAGGATGAGGGAGAAGCGGGGGGTGGGTGGGGGGTGGGGGGTGGAGGGATTATTGATTATACGTTTTCACAATCCTACCATAATTAATAGTTATTTTCTCCAGTTTGTAGCAGTCGCCACTCTAACAAGCAAACAAACAAACAAATTCATTGGTTTCTTTTTGCCATTGTATGTGACGATGTGAACACTGTTTTCTCGAAAGCTTGTCTACAATTCGTAAATATGTAAAAAAAAAAAAAAAAAAAAAAAATCAATAAATAAAAGTGTTTATGGGCGGTTAAATCGCTTGATACTAGCACCTACATGACTGACTCCTGTAAATTTTCGAGGCTGGTCTTAAAGGCTGTTTTCTCTTGAGAGATGCGAGCACAAAAATGTGCAAACAAAACTAGTCAGGTGTTAGGTCTAGCAAACATGTGGCTATACAGTCTGCTACAAGATGTGAAAACAATTAGTCTATATATCCATTTTAGCGCAAAGTTCTAGAAAGCTGCACACCTGGTGTAGACACCTTCCAATGAATGTCGTAGGATGCATTGGAAGGAGTTCAACAAAGGGCCGCTGCATAGATATATTGAACCGAAACAACATAGACTATTCGTGGAGAATGCATCTTCTCTGGCCAAGGGTTACTATTACGAGCTACTACGCATCCAATCAATTGCTTGGAAGCCGAGTACCATTAAACAGGACTTATCCGCCAAGGGTTCAAATGCAGAGAAGCACAGAATAGTAACCCTTTGCTAAAGAAGATGTAGAGAATGCTGAATCTCAGAATGTTCACCCTTTGCGATAGACGCGAGGTAACAGACCATAAATATCGAATCCCGATTGTGGCAAGCAAATTCATCTCTCTTCATTTATTCAAAATATATAAATGTATCAAGACTAACGTTTTGCTAAAATAATCGATTTTAGTTTCAACTTATAGATGTTGGTTGACTCGATAACAATGACATAACGGTAATAAATAATAAATGCTGACGTAAATTTGTCGAAGACGTAGCTGTTAAATTTACATGGAAAAAATGAAATAACTCAATAACTCATTGGAACGCCAGTATGGAGTACATAAACAGCAATTCGCTGATTGATCACTATTTTGCGACTGGCTTGAAGATGAAGAGATACATTTACTCAACAGCGTAAACCTAGTTATAAAATCATTTTTTAACAATTAAATAAGAGGCCGGCTTGCAAATCCACTTTTAAAATAACGCTGTAAAATGCTCTTATTCGATTTGACTGGTTGAATATCTCATTTGACAGACTTATTATCTGGTTCAAACGAGTTATTAAGTCGTTCAACTGAGTAAACAACTAGTTCATACGAGAAATCAAGTCCTTCAAAAGAGATAATGGGCAACATAAAGGCTATTTTCTATGTTTCTAAGTTTTACGGCTCCGTATAGTCTAGGCGTGCTAAACACTACTTGAAGAAGTACATATAAACAGAGTTCTTTATCGGGGGTTCCTTTATGTCTTGACAGGTAACCTAACTGACACAGAGCATAAACAAAACAGTGAGATCACAGAACTTCACGCGGTATCATTATTCTTAAATGGTTTTAGAGCGACGGGTCCAATACTGCTTGCTTATCTAAGGACTCATCGGCTACTGAACACGAGGCTTCATTCAAGGTAAATTAAATAAATGTTCAAGGAATTTTACTGTAAAGGTCTGTTTTTGATCATCTCCTGCTTTGAATTAAACAACAATGAAATAAAAGAGTACAAAATGCTTATAAAGCAATGATTGACGGAAATCTAACCCACATATGAAACGGTGTTGCGTCAGCAAAATAAAGATTCCCTCTCCAAAGGTAAGTGTGTTTGATGTCGTTATATGTATTATATAGATACATTCTAACAGCGAGCATTACTAAACTGGATACTAGGTAGAAACAGTTTTGCTTGCCATTATTAATGTGATGATGGAAACACACAATCTAACTAGCCAGAAGATACGTCAGTTGATATTCTGGATTCCCAGCGACTTTGTCTTTTCTATAACTTTGCTGGTCATATTGAGAGTATCCATATCGATTCCTGAATAGAAATCTGTCGCCGTACTTTCTGACTAGAAGTGGATGCCAACCCAAGGTTAAAGCATACAAATATCTTTTTGAATTTGAGTCTAATAAGGTTTTTATTTATCGCGTGATACATCACTTTCAGGAAGACAGTTATTTGAACTCCAATGAAGTGCAAATTGCTACATGAAACGGAGAGGAGAGGCATATAGTTGCTGTTCTATGGGGAAATAACAGCGATCACGAAGGTCAACACAAGTGTGACAGATGAGAAATCTTTGAACTAAAGTTCAACTGAACAAGCTGCAATGCTGCTGCTTCAATGCGGGATACAGGACACATCGTGTTATCTTTATTACAGTTCCCTTTGTTGCATATTATACGTCATGTCGCTCCATGATAACATATCAACAAATTGGATGAGAAAAATCAACTTTGCACGACCCTTTCAACACACAATACCGATGTAGAAGATAATCTCACAGGGCGTGCACGCCATGCGACATGAACATATCATGCAATACGAAATCGTGCTGGACTGCTAGATCTAGAACCTTCCCTGAACCAACCTATACCCTACACGAAATTTAAGTGTAAACACTATCCTTTTTACGAGTATTTTCTTTTTTATTTTCGTGATAAAACATAGTATACAATTTTATTACTGTGACTATTTCAATGGCTCATTGGTGTATTTGACATAAAATGATGTGTACAAAATACTCCAGAATACACCGGGTAGGCAAGTCTGTTTTCCACTCCACCACCCGCGAGCAATTTCTAGAGAATCCCCAGTACCTTCAACTGAACCACCTGCGAGCAATGTATGTGCCGTGAAGCATTACTATCAGCACAAAGCATTATGGACAAAAATAAAGTTGTATACATTTTAAGACTTAATATGAAAAGCGAGATGAGTAGAAGTTCCATCGGTACCCGTTTATCTTGTGTTTGTGTCCATTACGATAATTGTGGAAATATTACCTACGGTGCCCTCAACAGTTGCTTTCTTAAGGCTACTATTAACGAGACATATACGAAACGATACAATATGCTTTTTAGAAATATACAAAGCCACTTTAAATCCAAGGCATTTTCCAAGCGCTCTTTCTGCTTATGTCTGATTATCGGTCGATGGCAATATATTACGTAAACCATTTAGCGATAGATTGTATTATATATCGGATATTATTATTTTTTAAGCTTTAATTTCCTAGGAGCAGTGAGCACAGCTCATATTGCTTCCCACAGCAATTTATATATGAATACATATTTTAATGGTGCAGATTGAATGTAGTGCAGCAACATTTATAACACAGGGTGCGAGAAGCATGAGTAAAGGGCTTAGCTATAAGACCCCGAATGAATCAGGCAAATTTGTGACAATTATCGAAAGTTAGGATCGAAGAACATGCCACAAGAACAACGCAGCCGACAGAAATATTGCCATCGGGCGTTTGCAAGCTGGCGAATCCAAGAGTGTCATTGCAAGAACCTTCAGCGTTCATCCTCTCACGATAACACGCTTGTGGGATCGGTATGTCCAGACCAATACTGTAAATCACCGTCCAAGCTCAGGGAGGCCTCGAGTCACCAGACGGGCTGAAGATCGATACACCCGGGTATATCATTTGCGTGATCGCCATCGTACTGCACGTGACACAGCCCAAGAACAGTTTGGAGACACAGAGTGTCGGACCAGACAATCCGGAACGGCCTAAGAGAGGCTGGAATCCGAGCAAGACGACTCAAAGTTGCCCTCATCACGTTTACATCTGCGTCAACGGGTAAGATGGTGTAACAGTTTGTTTGTTTGTTTGATTGGTGTTTACCGTCGTACTCAAGGGTATTTCACTTATATGACGACGGACACAAAATAATATGTCATGGTGTGGGGTGCCATCTACTACAACCGAAAACCGGAACTCGTGCTGGTGAGGGGCAATTTGACAGCCAATCCCTACATTGATGACATTCTCCGTCCACACGTCCTTCCGCTTGTCGACCGCCAGAGGGAGCTATTCCAATACGATAATGCTCGACCCCACACGGTACGTGCTACAGTGGACTACCTCGCCAACAACAACTTCAATGTCCTCCCATGTCCCTCCAAATCTCCGGATTTGAACCCAATCGAGCATCTGTGGGGCCAAATCGATAGACGAGTGCGCCAGCACCAAAATCATCCAGTGACCCTTGATCAGCTGTTCCACATGTTGCAGGAAGTGTGTGGAAGGATTCCACAGAGGATTATCAAACGATTGATTCGTTCCATGCCCAAGCGATGTCGCTCAGTTCTGGTTGCAAGGGGTGGTCACACAAGGTATTGACTTTAGCTGCACCTGGAGCCACCTGGTGGACTTTGGCTCCACCTGGTGGAGGCAGATGGTCACTCTCCTATCAGAGGGGTAGTGAATGTACGCTATCTAGACTCCGGCTGACTAACCTTCTATTTTGTAGAAGGC
>JAVFBW010141776.1:0-12880 GCA_034783835.1 Mopalia ciliata | reverse complement strand
GTGAAGTGGACAATCCGTCGTCATATAAGTGAAATACCCTTGAGTACGACGTTAAACACCAATCAAACAAACAAAATAACCCCAATCTAACAAACAAACATAATAGATGTAGGCTTACTCCAGTGAGTCTTTAATGTACGAAAAGCGGAAGCACAAATCTCGGCACTCCGCTTTTTTTGGGAGCTGCCAAGTATCGACTTGTTTTTCATACTATCTATTATTTTTTCAACTCCTTCGTTCATCCTGAATAGGTTACTCTTATTTGTTATACACATTCAATATATACGATCAACAATTATCTGTTTTAAGTTATCTGCTATTGCTCATGCAAAATCTACACGTTAAATGTAAAACTTTCTGTACTTTACGACATAACGTTCAACGTTATGTCATACATTTGTTCAAAATATCGTCATACAATTGTGTGACCATGCATGATCGTGTATGATCAACTGAGGTAAAATATTAGTTTTGAAAGGAAAATAATTTGCTAAAAGCATCCTATAATCAGAGACTTGAACTGCCAGTCTCATTAGCAAAAGGCTATGTACGGCGATAACTGAACAAAAGTCACTAACCTTTTCAGATTTGCTGCCGTTGTTGCCCTTATAGTTGCATCATCAAGTTCAAGGTTCTGCCATTATAGCATATAAGGATTATATAAACCATTTCAACCCACTCTTGTTGATTCTTTAAGGCCGGCTTTGAAGAATCAATTTAGGGGCTGATGGAAATTAATTTCAGGCCTGGTACAAATGATTTTTGGGCTTGGTAGAAATGAATTTCGGGCCGGGTAGAAATGAATTTCAGAGCGGGTACAAATTAATTTCAGGGTAGGTTGAAATCAATTTCTGGGAGGGAGGAAATTGATTTTGGGATGGGTAGAAATTAAAAAAAAAAAATAATAAAAAAAAAAAATTATATATCCTATTCAACGACTTATCTTTATAGTTTTTGTTATCAATTATAATACAGGCATGGGTTGCCCTGGTACAAAAATATTAATGTCGCCACATAGTTCACAACAGTCCAAACTTTCTCTGTGCCAGCCGCCATTATGAAAGTTAAGTCACATTGGGAGGAAGTCACATGACGTGTATACAGTTGCCGATTTGTTAAAGATTGATTTCTCATTAAAATATATTGCAAGATGAAACATGCAGCTTAAAATTTGAACAGCGTCATTCATGTTTTACCATGTTTAAAGTTGTTGGGAAAGCCGTCCAAACGATCATACATTTATCCACGAACACGGCCAAATAAATGTTTGATGATGTTTTGAACAAATGTATGACCGTGTAGATAGGGCTTTATCAAATAAGTAAACTAACCGAACGACTAGATTGCCAATGTATTGTATCATAATTTTTATTGAACACAATGACATCAATTTTGTTCATTTTCACAACTTTTTAATTTTTGTCGATGCCAATTGTAGTCACGTGGGCCACTTTTGCATGGTACCAACTGTTTTCACAAATTATAATTTTCAAATTTTTATTTTTCCATCGTGTTCAGCAACCCCAAATTATTTCGATTCCGACAATCCGATTAATTCACACACCAAACACGTTTAATTTTGTATCACTGTTATACATATGGAAATATGCGATGTCCGTTCAATTTTTAATTTTTAATTTTTTTATTTTTGTCGATGCCAATTTTGGCCACGTCGGCCACTTTTGGTACCAACTTTTTTCCCTAATTAAAATGTTCAAATTTGCATTTTCCCATCGTTTTCATCACCTCGAACTATCTCCAAATTATAACTTGTTCCGCTATGCGCAATCACCTCGTTGACATACCACACACTTCTCATTTTCTATCAATGTTACATATGGACAACGGTGATGGCCGTTTATTTTTAATTTTTTGCTCTCCGGACAAATAGATTGCCAAAATATTGTAAATTCCGAGTTTCTGAACCCAATTCTACCATATCTTCCCATTTTTATAACTTTTAATTTTTCCTCGATTTCGATTTCGGCCGCCTCAATCGAGTGAGGCTTTGCCAAATGTGGCCACAGCCTCGAACTAACAGCAAAACTGAACATGTTCTGTATCCGGCAATCCGCTCATTTACATTATACACACATTTATTTCGAATCAATGTTATACATATGGAAATTTGTGATCTCCTTTTATATTTATGCTTTTTTCGTTTCGTATTGTAAGTTAAGAGTTTCTGAACCCAATTGCACCATATATTGTCAAATTCATAACTTTTTATTTTATTTTTCTGGCCGCCTTACTCAACTGAGGCTTTGCCAATTGTGGCACCGAAGGCAACATTTGGAACAGTCTTTCCTCTAATTAAAAATTTCAAAATTTTATTTTCCCATTGTGTTCAGCACCTTGGACAATCAGCAAAATATAACACACAATGCACGTCTAAATATCCATATGATACGTAAAGAAAATATGCGATGTCGGTTAATTTACTCATTTTTTATTCTCTGCTCATCTACATTGTCATAGTCTTGTGAGATAAGTGTTTCAGAATACACGGCACAAATTCTGTCCATTTTCAAAACTTTTTAATTTTTGTCGCTGCCAATTGTGATCGCGTTACTCGAATAAGGCTTTACCGATTGTGGCCACGATGGCCAATTTTGGCGCCAACTTTATCTCAAATTAAAATTTTCAAATTATTCTTTTTCTATCGTGTTCACCACCTCGAGCTGTCTGCAATATAACTTGTTTTATTTTTCGCCGATGCCAATTGTGGCGGCATTCGCTCGGGTGAGGCTTTGGCAATCGGGGCCACGATGGCCGCTTTAGAGATTATTTTCCCTATTTAAAAATTTAAATGTTTTTTTTCTACCATCATGTACACCACCTCAAAATATCTGCAAAATATAACTCATTCTACTTCCGACTACAGTCTTGCGAAATAAGAAATGTCTGGTAGGTTTTTTTGTGAATAGTCGGAAAAGAGGAACAAGTTATTGTTTGCAAATAGTTCGAGATTGTGATTATAATATGTGCTATGCACACAAGGATTTAAAATGAGCGGTTCAGATCTCAATTCCAGCATAACACCCTCTTGCAAATCGCAAACAAATTAACAAACATAACCCTAATTGTATACTGCTGGTATTATAAATAGTTGTGGTGATGGACAAGTCTTTGGGAAGGATATGGGGTTTGATACGGATGGCGAGGTTGTCTACAGTCCTTATTTCGAATCATTCCGACTTCAAGGAGAGGAAAATGTGCACTACCAGTGTAATTTTACAATATGTGAGAACAGGTGTGACGGGGTAAGATATTTGTTTAAATTTAAATTTAACTCATATAACAGACATATAGTTATTTTTTTAATAAACGGTTCTAATAGAGGATACGGGTGTTTTTGATCAATGACACCCCGATATAGTACTTATTATAATACTGATTAGTTGTTATAACCAGACGGAACGGTTATATTGCTTCCAAATACATGACATAACAAAGACCCCAAATAATGTTTTGTTATAACAATGTGAAGGTGAATTAACATTAGAAGAAAAATCAAAGAAGAGTTAAAAAAAATCTGAATTTAGGTGAGATCGAACCACTAACATTCGGTTTGAGTGACGAATGCGTTCCATATCATCTATTCAGAACTGATGTCTTGCTTGGACCCCTTGTGCCCCAAACTAACAACTTTTTCATCGCTTGGATGAAAAGTTAGGTTTTCATACTATTGATGGTTAAACAGAAATGATTCGCAACTCTAATTACAAACAGTTAAATTGGAGCCCATAGTTTTGTTTTCCCATGGTCATACATAGTCGCACAACCGTATCATCTATTTTTGGGACTTTAGTTTTAAGCAGACTATACATTTTCCAAGGTGTAGTTCTACAAAACTATTCACCTTAAGAATTTGTACCATTGTGAAGAGCATAATGTAATCTAGCAAACGGTGCCTCATTTTTTAGAAGTTGATTTTTAAAAAATGTTTTCTCAAAGTTGTATTTTACATCTTTATAAGACTTTCCAAGGTGGGATAGACAAAAAAATCCACTTAGATCGCTCCCATCAAAATTTAAAAAAAAAAAATAAAAAAAATGAGACACCGTAACTAGTTCAAGGACTATTCTACATAGTCAACTCATTTATTGAGTCTTATCGATATTGCCCTTTTTTTCTATTTTCTTCTGTTGACATTTACTCATTTTGCAATATTTTTAGAAATAACAATTGGATTTTCCCCACATTCACATATATGTTATTCTGAGTATTCTGACTTTCCAAAAATATATACATATGGTATAGATGTATATTCTTCTGCATAACAGACTACGTGTAACGGGTGTTCTGAAAATCGACCAAGGGGCCCGGCAAGACCTTAAAGATGAAGTAATATTGTAATATCTGTTTTTTGCAGCTGTAGTTCAGTATTAGGATCCCGCTAGGCAGTGACGGAACTTACTTCTGGACAATATACAGATGTTAGGAAATGTAATACACTTTGAAAAACTGCAATATAACTGTATTTATAAGAGCTTTTTAGTGGACGATGACAGAACAAATCCACATATAACACCTGGTCAGAAGCAAAATATTATTATCATCTTAATATGTAGTTAAAATAACCATATACCTTGTATCGGTGAATAACTCTAGAATAATGTCAAACACTTATCAGACCAGTATTGGTTATATAAGTGTTGAATGTGGCGCTAAGCATTAAATCGTGCCTTTGACACCACAGATAACAAGGCCAATTAAAATCTGGTTCTCTACAACTTGTAGCAACTTCTCTTAAAAACATATTCCAAAGATCCAAATTGTAAAGGAAATAAATAATAATCAATAGTGTATAGTTTTGAATGAGCCTTGATAAATAATTCAAGTTCAAGGGATAGAATTGACAAAACACAACAACAAAACTACAACAAAGTTTGTGAGATCAATCTATAATTCGCGTTCCACAAATACATAATGTTGGAGTGATCTGGTTCTTTTCAGTCCCCAAAATAACTTTACACAAAGACCTGTTATATCATTGCAGGATTCTTGTAGTATAGAAGCCCGGACAAAGCGAGGTGCTAACTCCGGGACATCCTCTGGTGAGTGTAATGCTGTCTCACTATCATAAAGTACACAATCTATTTGCAGAAAAGCAGATAACTTCGGACAGTTAAAGAACTGTTTGTTAGCCGAACGTTTCATAGAAACTTGCTTTTAGATTGTTTCGTGTTATAGATTTCCCTCATGATTGTGTTTAGACAACAAACGGATTATTATATATCAATCAATAAATCAGTCCGGAAAAAAGAGGGTTTATTTATTACTCAGCATGATTCCTTGTTCTTCTTGATCCGTTAGTATCATGCTTTAGTTACCCCATGTTTCCAATGGTTTCAATGAATTCATCCCTATTGATTTATTATTTGATGATGCAGATAAAATAATGATTATGAGGACCCGTGGTGAATATGGACTTAAGCTGCAGGATCCGTATTATTCTCTCCACGACCCTGAACTCATGGGAGATCTAGTGGTAGCAGGAAGGACCAGAAGGGCAACCAGCGCACTGACAAAGAGAAACCCAAGTGGCCATGGCTCCAACAAGAGAGACACCATGGATTAACAACATGTGCTTTCACCAACTTTCTGAACCCCATTAACTGTCTGAAGGTCACAATATATGTCACATGCAAGGGGATGTCATTTGACATTAAGGATTCTATGGACTATGCAATACATTAATTATTATCTGAAGACGCCCAATGTGCCTAATTTTCACTTCTTGTTGACTTGGTCTAAGCAGTCCTTTATTTCTCTGTTCATAGTTTTAGGGGAGAATGGGGAGGTAATCTAGACACCATTTTTTATTGGAAGTGTTATTTTTGTGGAATTCGGAAATTTTTGTAGAATTCATAGCCGTCTGAGAATTACTATTGAGGAAGCCTACACATTTAATTAGTAACAACATCTAAATAAAACGGTTTAATATAATTATATTCAGTTTCATGTTTAAACAGGCAATGTTTCCAAAACTATTCATGATGGTTTGGGCCCCCATAGACGTTGCCGGAGTACCCTAGTGTTTGAGAGCGCCTTCTGTCGTTACGGTGCTCTAGGAGGTACGGCCAACAAGACCGATATCGTGTAATTTACATGTTGGGGTTGTGTTTATCAAAGTTTTTTCTTCTGTTGTTTTTGTTCACTCATTTGACTTAATAACCCTTGTGAAACCCCATCCAAACAAATCACGTGTTGCTTTTTACATACCGGTACATCAGCTGATAACAGCCTTGAGTAGGCATGCTAAATCACAAACAAAACGTATTCACCTAATTCTAATATGGATCAAAGTCTATCATTTAAACCTGCACTTGTGACGTCACCTTCCTGTTAATGGTGTGGATGGTTTACTGTTATATGTGTTATACCATCACATTGCCTCTACACAATTCTGATAGTATAAGAGATACCGATTAATACAATACAAGCTTACTGTGCGAATCCCATTAATTCCCATCACCTTCTCACCGACTCTGAAATATGATCAAAATCGTTTTTTACTTGTATATTCTCACTGTTTTTTGCAAAATTGTTGGTGTATATTAAAGGGAAAGGCAACTGATTTTCGACCTAAACTTATTATTTTAATTGCATATTTTCAAAGACCAACATCTGTATTGCAATTGCATTCGAGAAGCCGTTAATTAGTTAATTTTACAGATCGGACTCAGTGACGTCATTGTGCCAAAACACGGTTGGTCACCAGTGCGTCCGTTTGCTCATGGATGCATTGGAAGGCATCTGTAACAACACGACGTATACACAAGCTTGGCCATCCAAGCGCAATGGTGTCTTTTGATATATATTAAAATAGCTCTTTGAGTAACAATCCGATTAGCATGTTATCATGTAGCTGACATGCGGTTTTAAAAAATATGTGTTTTCGTGCAAGGCTGATATGCACAAACGGTTGTTTGTTGTTGTGTGGCTTGCGGACGGATGAGTTAGTTGCTTAATTTGGATGGCGCATGCACCTTACTTGCGGACGCGACCCTGACTTTCGGCTTTATATGAAAGCATCCACCAGTGAAGGCAACAGGAGACAGCCACTACTAGATGATATTACTACCGTGTTGTGGAAAAATGATGTCGGTTCCGCTTTTTAAATTAACTAATTAACGGCTATGACAATTCGATTGCAAGTGCAATACAGAAAGTTGTCTTTGACAACAAACAATAAAAATAATATGTTTGGACTTCTTCTTCGATGTACCCCTGATCGAATCGCCCGTAAACGCAGAGGGTGTTTTTTTTTTACCAGATTTAGTACTTGTTTGCCTCCGTATTTGATCAAGGCACAGCGAGAAATAGAGAATCAGTCGTCATATAAGGGAAATATACTTGAGAACGACGAAATCATCAATCAACAGAAACTTGAATCAAGTACGAGGGTAAACCAGGAAACTACACAAACCAGCGCACATTGCACTTTAACGCCAAACATGTGTACCTTCTTCGATTTGACAATCCTAGGTTTGAGACCATACATGTGTTTTATTTGCGTGCTAAAGCTCCGGCAATCGCGGGGTTGGTTTTTACCATGTTTCCTCCCGATTTTCCACCGTAATAAGGCTGTGTACAATGTGAAGTGGACAATCCAGCGTGGCCCCGGCATTTGCGAGGTTGGATTTTACAACGTTTCCTCTCGGAGCTCCGACGCAATATGGCAAGGAACAGTGTGAAGTGGACAATCCGTCGTGATATAAGTGAAATACCCTTGATAACGACGTTAAACCCAAATCAAACATATCTAAACAATCTAAAACCAAAGTCCCATGTTTGTGACCATTAGCAACGTTAAACCCAAATCAAACATATCTAAACAATCTAAAACCAGAGTCCCATGTTTGGGACCATTAGCGGTAGGGTACATGTATATGTCCTATAAATGGAGTGCGACCATGTATACTCTCCCAAAAAAGAAACGCAACATTAATTTGTTTTTCCAAAAAAAAAATTTCAACATCATTTTAAATACAGAAATGAGCATCACATTACATTGAAATTAAGCACACTGGTTGTTCAGATTTTGAAGTTCATTAAAATGTCAAAATTTATCACATTAAAGTCCATAGCACTCAGATGACATCAATGCAAAGTCAATATCTTTTGTTCTCACCATTAACCTGTGACACAGTACGACCCGTCTCGGTATACATGTAGATATGATCAATCGACGAATACGTTTTAGCGGAATTCTCCTCCTTTCTTGCTCAAGAGCCTGCTGCAGTTCTTGCTGCGCTGGATATCGACTGAACACTCGTGTTTCTAAATCATCCCACAAATGTTCTATTGGGCTCAAATCTGGTGATTTCAACACTGTTATGTTCTGATTATTTGGAAACTCCACAGTAACACCAGCTGTGTGCGTCCGAGCGTTGTCGTGCTGAAAAACTTCGGAGGTCTATTATGGGCAGCATGTGTGGTATCAAAACCTCATCTCTGTATGGAGCGGCGTTACGGTTGCCAGGGATCGGCACCATTTGTGTTTTTCGGGCACAGGATATAGCACCCCACATCATCACAAGTCCTCCGTGGAAATTGTCGACCTCAATCTCTTCTCTGCAACTTGAATATGGATTCGCTAAACTAGACTCGCCTTCAGTTTCGCAGGTTCTGGTCCCTTCATCTTTTGCACCATCGGATCTTTGTACGTCGATGCTGTTGTCTCAGCACTACACTTTCTCCGGAGACCTGGGACATTTGATGCCACTATCAGGTGCTTAAATTCAATAATCGGACATTTACATTATAACTTGATCATGTTGCCATGTGTCAATCACGCAAATGTAAGGAAGAATTGATGTTTTAATTTTCTTTTTTGAGAGAGTATGCATAGAATGTTCTGAAAATTGACAAAGATATCCAGCAAGACTGCAAGAGATTTAACCTACGAACTCTACAGAGTCTTGAAAATATTCCCATAGATATGTGGATGGCGAACCATCCACAATGTATTATTTTGCATGCTATAAAACCGTTTTTAACGTTTTTTTGTTTGAATATACATGTACATGTTTCTGTCCTGACATTTTTCAGTATGGAAATTTTCTTTCCCACAACGTTCGGGTGCATAGGCTGACTATATTGAACGTAGTATTGAAACAACGGCAGTCGATAAACCGTACCCACTTTCGGAGATAATATCAGTTTATTGTGTGTTAATATCACTCCACCCCCAAATAATATTAATAATAATAATAAAATTAAGTAAACCATCTGGGATAAAGAACCAGTAAGCGGAGTTGTTAGCAAACTCTACATTACATTTCAATGCAAGATAGACCGGTTTGGTTCTTACATCCCCCTATTTGTGTTTTCAATTCTCTACAACCTGAATGGCAGCTCGTGTTGCCCTTAGCGACGATACCATCTGATCTCTTCGTGATGTCTTTGATTATCCCATCTTTGTCATTTGCTTTTAAACAATGAATTAAAATCTTGTACTAGCCATTTCTAGTCTCAATTTTCATACAGTTATGTTGCTTACAAATTCGGTCTTCAGCAAGCTAGTTAAACGGTCCCAGTATAGATACGACTTAAACAACTGTAATCTTAAACAACCCAACATGCACGCCATACTTTATCACATTTCTGAGTCTAGAAAGGTCTTTCATTTTCTATTTTTAGATTTTAGATTGATAGCGTATTTCATGTCTTCTCTTGCTATCAATATTGCATGTTGACGGTTCGCCAATAAAGGCTGTCTGAGATTGCTATCGTGTTAATTAATTATATACGATACTAATTTCTGTATGACTTGATTTGTCCGTATCGTCGAGCAGTACGGAATCGCGATGCCTTAAGTGTCTTTATATGCCTTTGAATATTTCACAATCCAGTCTGAATGTCTTGGTTTATCAGTCTGGTCGTCAATCAAGTTAAACCCCGACAGATGACAAAGTGTTACTGATCAGAACACGCTTTTTACAATCGGCTCCAGACGTCCCCAAATTTTTTCACCACACAAGATAAATTCGGGACAACCTTTGGAACAGGCAAGTACATTCAGAAGAGAACAGTTGTAACAGTGTAAATGTGCACTGTCACATTTGAAGGTCAATAGCTTTTCTCCAAACGGAACTGTGTCCTGATATACAATCAATCCATATAGTTTGTGAATTTGGACAAGGTATTCGCCACCAATCAAATATCGACCTTCTGGACTTCCTATTTCTTCAGTTTGGTCTACAGGAGCCGAGATGCTGCAAATACCAATGTTTTCTGTTCAATAATAAGTGTTTAACGTCGTGCCTAAGGGCATTTCATTTATATGGCGGTGGTGTATCCAACAGGTATTGTTAAACGAAAATAAGGAAACAGATTGACCTACACAATTGCTAAAAAATATGGAGAAAGTGAAAGTCGTTAAATGGTCAGGCCCATGTCTATCCGTGGAATCATTAAATGGTACAAAAAATAAATAGATGAATAAATAGATCAATGAAGTGACTAATTTAGCAGCAGCAGGGTTGCATTAAGACTTTCGTGGTTCCTGGATTTCAACTTTTAATTTCAACAAAAAGTGTCTCGACTTTTTGGTAGAAGTTGTGCATTTTCACAAAACGATCCCATAGCGATTTCGAGACACGAGCCTTTAGCATTACAAGTATTTCTAAATGCAGACACGGCACTTCAGTTTTATGTCAGTTGCACTTTTTTGGGGAGCTTTGGAAGCTGCGTAAGCGGTCCCGCAACGGTAGAGAAACTGACAGATATTGTTAAGAAATAGGAATAAAATGGCTCTGGGGATTCCGATGTACACACTAATTTGGACATAAATCATGTTTGAATTTGTCAGATGGATCTTCTATCAAGTACTGCCAATTACATCAGTTATTTTCGACTATACAAGAAGGAAAGGCGCACTCTCCACAACATCAAATTTGATGTAAAATCAGACATTTGTATAACGGCTATTACATATGATTGATTGCTTTTCGTTGATAACACACATCACCAGTTTTACCGGAGACATATTGATGTGTTTAAAGTCTTGCAAAAGTTTTATGTTTGAATCTTACTGTCTCTTCCAGCATGTTTGTTTTTGTTAAAAATATACGTATTCTTAGTTTGCCATTGAAGCTATAATGGATCAATATCTTGTTTACCAAGATTACACAATTGTATAAATCTGATACCAAAGAAGTCTTTATTCCTAACAGACATGGTTAAAAATAGTAAGTCTGTGTAATTAGAAAGTAAAAGCCACGATTGATGACCTTTCACATAGCTTAGCTAAGAGATTTGGTTGATTGGGATTTAACGTCATACTCAATGGTATTTCACTTATATGACGACAGGGCAGCCCACTGGGTGAAGGAAACCCCCCTCCACACCACTGGCAACAAAGACGAAACGGGACGAACACAGGACGCAATACAGACACCATACAGATCGACTTCCTGTTCCCCTTTAGCTCTCCGAGCGACTGGGCAACTTTAAGCTCCCTGCAAGTACCCGCCTTAGCTAAGAGAAGAGGTCTGTGTACGCTCAACATAGTAAATGTTTCTGGTCTAAACATCCTCATCTCTGGAGTCGCGGGTTCTATTCCGGTGGACGGTATTAACAATAATCCAAATGATTATTTGTAATTGTGATTTAATCCTGTTAATCCTAGCATGTTATGGAGTTTCTTTGCGTATTACATAGCTTTTAGTCTTGCTGACTCTAGAAAGTAAAATATCGGATGAAACCGTTTACCAGAAGCAACCATGGGGATACACTGGGATAAGTGTTAAAAGACTGGCATAATAACACAGAATGTTATTTAATTTTAGTCTGCTATCTGTATGGACGATTATAGACGTAAATGCATATATATGGGTATGTGGGCGGGCATAGTGTAAAGTTTATGTTTAGAAGACAGGCGCTTCCGTGCTATCTGATGGGATTAGCTGGAGATAATATAGTAAAAGTGCATAGTTTTTTGGCCATATATATCACAATCCTTTATGAACATGACCAGGTGTCCATAAACTAGATCACTGTTCGTCCTTGTTACAGAGCTCAAGTCCGTCGTCTAATGAAGACATGCATTGGTAGGAAATTATGGTCATGCATATTTTATTGAGCCGGGGATAACGACAGGTTGCTCTGCATTTAGTCTGCCATGTTGTCTAGGGGGAAGCTTAATTGTCTGTCAATCTACGGTAAAGGAAGACAGGAAGTGTGCTATGACACTGAGTAAACTTGATATACACGCGACAGTAATTGGAACATATATAATATTGAAGACTTATTTTGTGAAATCAAATTTCCGTCGATAGATGAGCGAGGTATGTCTTGTAATCCTATCAAATAAGTGTTTGTATTGTAGGGCAGACAGGTGTTTATATTGCGTTACTACCAATCATAAATCTCTCCCTAACATACAATTACGGCAAGATGTTATTGTTCAGGTGGCTCCGTGGAGATTGTGGCATGTCACTGGTGCAATGTTTTCCGATATTATTAGATGACATGTCATTTTGTTCAAGTAAAAACGAATGCACTATGTACAGATATTTTGTCAGCTATCACAATACGATATCAAAAAAGTCTGTTATCTCCTTGTTTACGATTAGACCATTTACAGGATTCTTACTCGGCTTCCCGGTGGGGTAGCGGGTGGGCCATATAACACCACTAGGCTTCCTCGGTCGATCGCAAGAAGCGAGAAAGAGGCACCCTGTTGGCCGTGGGTTGCGTCCCGTGTCGGAGGAGAACGAGATCCTGATGACTGAGGGGTAATTTGGCTGGCAAAAGGGTGCCATATAGCCATCGCTACGCCAACACTTCATTTTGGCTCACTATTCTCCTAGACGGGTGGTCAGATTGGCCCGATCTGATCAATCGGCTTGTTGCTGACTTCTGTAAT
>JAVFBW010141765.1:0-12881 GCA_034783835.1 Mopalia ciliata | reverse complement strand
CCCCCCCCCCCCCCCCCCCCCCACTCAGATCTATGTGCTGTTTATATGGTGTGGTGATTGTCCTGTCTTATTGTATTGTTTGTCAGTCAGTCACGTCGTGGATGGTTTCTTTCGCCCATTGGGCTGGCACGCCACCGTGTGAGTGGAACAACTTTAAGTACGGCGTTAAACCACAATCAAACAAACACTTTTCTATGTAAACTAAAATGCTAAGAATAACATGCAAAAAAAGGCAGCCTGAGCCGCGATATTAATTTATTTGCAAAAGTCAGTCATGAGTTATTTGTTGTGGTGTGTTTTTATCTCCTAATATAGTTATATTAAAACAACCGTAAAGCACTGTTTATTAACATAGATATGTGACTGTCGTGTCTTTTTAGCTCGCCTGTACGAAGTAAGTTGAGCTTATGTCATACCCTTGGAGTCGGCGTCAGCGTCGGCGTCAGCCATGTTAAGGCTTCTATAATGAAATGTATACTGAGGGAATTTTCCTGAAATTTTACACACAGTTTGCCTGACTGGAAAGGAATACATTATTAAAATTATATCGAATTCTGTGAATATTAATTATGCTAATTAGATGATATTGTTTTTTTTTACAAAATGGCGGACAATTTGCGTTAAGCAATATATATCCAAATGGAATAGACCCATTTTCCTAAAATTTTGGGTAAATGTTCCACAACATGAGAGGAGAGGGATATTGTCTGTCCAGCTAATTATATACATATTAATTATTTAAACGAGTTTTTTAAGTAAATTTGCGTTAAACACCATGGGCCGGTTGCTCAAACCCAAGATTAGTCCCTAAAGCACTAATCTAGGATTTGAGATAGGCCTTCAACATGGAGTGACGTCAACTAATCTAGGATTAAAATTATTAGTGCTTTGAACAACTGGTCCCATAACTCCAAATTGAATTGCCCGATTTTCCTAAAATTTTGGTTAAATGTTCCAAATTATGAGAGGAAAGGGAAGTTGTCTGTTCAGCTAATTAAATGAATATTAATTACTTTAACGAGATTTTCAATTAAATTTCCTTTAAACACCATATTTTTTTTTTTTAAACAATATTTGTTTTCTCATAGATTGTTGAACAGGCATGCCTATATTAACAACTCTCTAGATTCAGATGGTATATTGTGATTAAGACCATTTGGTGCGGAAATAAACAGGTGCGGGGAATGAATGCTGCAATGTAGATATTTGGACAAGAACATTATGTTACAATATTCATAAGGAAACAATTGTTTAAATACTATAATTATAAACCAACATTAAATGGCGCATCAAAACGACTTGCGTCAATTAAGAACTTATGAACACTGTCAACAATTTCCAAGTTATCACACATACTCAAATTACTGTCTCCAATTAGGAGAATATTTGTTGTAGGGAATGGCACAAACTTGAGTATGCTATCTAACATTATTTTGCGTTGGTTTGTAAACAGTTGGCAGTGGAATAGAAAATGTGTTACATCTTCATAAATATGAGAGCAGCTGCACGCAGGGTCATCCAAGATAAATTTGTCGGCGTTTAAGTCACTGCACTGTAGACGAAGTTTGGCGGGATATATTTGCGCCATCCTATTTCCAGAGTAATAATAACTGGGACATTTATTATCGTTTCGACTCTCTGAGTCTCTGAGTGAGGCACAGTTCGTAAAGTCATGGTCTAATTTATTCCAACCCACGACGCACGATGGAACAAACGAATTATACGATATACTTCATTCCGACAGAAGGGAACTATTACTATTACAAATTGGACTGCTTCTGTTTTTCCACGTTTAGCTTGGTAAGTTTTCATCAACTTCCACCAATTCTGAGAGCCATATTTAGAATTAACAAGTTTGTTGTCAAAAGCTATGGTTTCGTTTCGGGCTTTGCGAAATCGCTCCCAATTTTCAGGATTATTTTTTAGTTTTGCTTTTTTGTGAATTTTACTAATTCGCCTGTCATCCACAGACAGTCATGTGGACGTATAGTAAACAGTCTTGTTTGGTATATTGTTGCGCAATAGGGAAATGATAGTCCGGTATCTGTAACTTCATGTCACATACACTAGGGTCTAGTTTTGTTTCAATTACAGCGATTACATCATAACTCAGTGTGGATCACATCAACTTTGTTTCCAAGGCCCCATGCATTTATATGTATTATTGATAGGTCACCTATACTGGGCCCTGGGTTAAGTTCTATGTCGCCACATTTAATTAATAATTTTAAAGCTATGAGATTTTGATTAGACCTGTCCGACGTTTGAGACTTTTGACCATGACCAGGTTCTTTACACACAGTATTCCTGCCAGGTGTATCGGTTTCCAATTTGTTGCCAAGTCGGTATATACAAAAAGACTTAATATATATATAGAAGTGTTGAGTGACTGTCTAAGTAATGTCTACGTTTACTATGTAGTGAAAATGTACCCACTCTATTCCTGTAGGTTATGATATCAACCGTCATCCTCATATACTAATAAAGTTAGATAGAGTGTTTACATATTAGCTATATATAAAATCTTCAATGATGAAATATAGTTCCCTAGTCCACAATTGTTCATGTCTACTCGTAGGTGCAATGAAATGTTTGGAAAATGTACAAAAAGTAGTGAATTATTTAGAAAATATATAAAAATGCGGCATAACTATTATGCCTAGTGGCACAGCAAAATAAATACATCAATAATAACAGTAAGAATGATAGCATTTAGCGTAAGGTTATGCTCCACATTACAACTTTTATCGGTTAACAATATCTAGGTTGGCATTGTTTGATTCTTGTTTTATGCAGTGTTCAAATGTATTTGATACACATTGCAGCGATAAATAATTACCTCTGGTACTTCAGTAATTACGTGTCTTTTATTTTATAAAGTTCTACACCATACAGCCACTGATGCCAAATGATTGAAAATCAATCAAGAAGCCAATTTTTACAGATCTTTTGGAGTTCGATTTCAGTGTTAACAACCGCAATGCGCTCGTTTTGATCTTTAATAAAAATTGTGCCATCAGAATTCCACGTCCCCAGGATTTTCTTTTCTTTAACCAATCGGTGGGCTTCGTAGGCTAATTTATTTATCATTTTAGTGAGGTCTACGTTTAAACACCATATCTCCAAATTGAATAGCCCAGTTGTCCTGGAAGTTTGGGCAAATGTCACACAACATGGGGGGAGACGGTTATTATCAGTTCAGCTAATTACATGCATATTAATTACTCCTAACGGGCTTTATGCATAGATATTAATCATTTGCATTTTTACCTTTACGGCAAAAGGAATGCATTCCCTTCCATTGGCGGAACAGGCAAACTTTTTACCAGCCTTGCTGCCAAGTATTTTTGTTTTTTGCAACTGATAGCGCATTAGGGAATACAGTTATATCACCAGTGTAACAATGAAAGACGAAAAAGTGCGCAGGTGGTCCACTAAATCGAAACACCGATATATTTATATCTTTAGGTTTTTCTTTGTATGTTTCCCTTCTTTTAAATAAAAAAGTTATTGAGAGATTTGAGAGCAATTTTATTCAGGAAAATTAAGTTAGGACTCCTGCTCACTGCTGGCCACTTGATATTTTTCTAATATCTCGACATCGCACTTAGAGTTACTCTTGGAATCAGTTTTAAGTCCAGCCTAAATTATTGCAGATATATATAAAACCTCCCTATAATTAACAAACCTCTTGTGTATAAATACCATGTTATAAGGAATGTTTTTCATTAAAGTCCGTCTGATAAGTGCGTAAGCATGAAACTCGGAGTCACAGTGAACATGTCTGGTCTCTAATCAATATTATTATTATATATATATATATATATATTCCTAAAGTGTCCTAAAATGAAGAAAGACAAAACTCATTCAGACCATTGAGATATCAACGCATTTTTATGGATATCGGGTTCTAGGTTTGTTCGTATTTCCAAAGAAGCCGGAAAACTAGAAATCTGAGTTTGTCCAGAACAATATTAAGCAACTGAAACTACATTAAAACTGTAATCTTGAGTTTTCCTTTCGTTTCATTCTTTTAAGGTTGTGTATTGGTAATTCACTTTGCAAGTTTTCAGGATTATAAACTGTTCCCACGTAAAAGTTTTCAGGAATGACAATAGACAGGAATGTGAAACAAATAATACGCAGGACGGACAAAACGAAATCCAAACCGGTTAAAGCAACAAACTAGCACCCCTTTTACAGTTGTTTTGCAATAGAACATTTGCTATGTATAATACGAAACTATGGAAACAAACTGACAACGGCCCATTGCTTATCTAAGCCAATATTTGACACTTGACTCAGCGTTAAAAAAATTATAATAATAAAATCTGTCAGTCGACAATACGTTTAATATTTGCTCTGGAAGTGAAGTACAATTGACATCCTTTTCTTTTCCCCCCCTTTCTTATTTTATGCCTTTAAAGGAGTTTTTGGCGTAAGCTTATATAATGATTCCTTATATGCCGCTCAAAGTCGGAATTTAACGAAGTAAATGTTTACATCATTAAACCCGCCTGAATTTTCCCACATTCGATTATGGGTGAAGTGTCCTCTATTTTATTGAGAATTCCCAGCTGAGTAAATGCATGGTCCTAACATTATGCCTGCCTACAGTTGTATTTTATGGTATGATAAACGTGAGCTTTCCCTTTCTATGAATATGGAGGGAAACGTGTTGAATGACACTGGACTTCCTGACTCTCCAGGTTAGGTAACAGCTGTTACGTATTGGCACGATTAATCAAAAAGTTATGCAGCTCACAAAGATAGCATAACATTTTTTAAATAAGGACCCTCCCACGTGTTTATGTTTTGGTTTATATTTGTTTGGACCTTTTGACGTCGACGAGGAATGACACGTGGCAGACACCTCACATAGATCACAAAGTGTAGACGGCTATTACATAACATAACTCACATTTCTCTGTCAGTATGTTGAATATTTGTAAAACATTCCCTTGTATCCACAATTGTTTTCGTGATTACTTCCTGGTATATGAAATTTCCATTAGACAAAGAACCAGAAAGATATTAACTCATATGTCACTAACAATGTATTTCTTCAACGACAGAGGTTACGTAATAACGGTAACCTGAGATGAGTATACTAGTCCCAGCTGCAACATACTGATATGCATAATAACAAAGTTACAGGGCTTACAAGGATTCTATAATTCAACAAAAGTGTAAAGATCTGCTCACTTCATGTTTTGGTTTATTTGATGGATTATTGTTTAGACATTTTGATGTGGCCTGAGTATGACACAGGGCATAGGTCTTCACCTCTTACATTACCCACAGACTGAAGGCGGACATTATGTAACTTTACCGTACATTTCAAATGTTGAGGTTGCGGACTAAGTATTCGGTGTAGGTAGAGTTTTACTATATCTGTTATTACACTGATTTGATTCCCTCTAAGGGCCGCTAAATGTCTGTATTTGTTGTTAGCTTTTCACTCCATTGGTATCTTGGTCAACACTGTAATAGTTACACTCTCTACTATTATCAAAGTAAATAACTGGATGTACACGTAATGAGGCATCATGTGAGAACTAGCTCTCTCAGTACATCTCACCAATGAAGTTGGTGAAGTAATACATTAGAACCATGATGAGGAGAGCGAAATGTGTACAAAGAGATATTTACAGATGGTTGATAATGATCGAGAAGGAGCCATTTAATATATATACTTTTCAGCTACTATAGGCGGCTTAGTCAGGTCAGACTTTAATACTGCCTTCTTTATAAAGTCAACATCTTCATAGGTGTGATACATTTATCTAAGAGCTTAAAATACAAGAACTCAACAAACGATTCAAACTGCAGTCATTTTAGTCATATTCAATCTGTAGGGTTTTGTCAGGCTTTTTTTTTTTACACTCCATTCACAACTATACATCTGCTGATCTTGGCTTCTCAGAGTCAGAAAGCCAACCCTATAACATATATATATATTATTGGGCATTAAATAATGCAGTAAAGAATGTTGCAGCGACAATAAAACTAAGTAAACATTAAATATTGTCCCCTGTCAATAAATTTGCCAATTTGGACTAAAGGTTTCACCGACTTGGACTACAGGATGTTCCGAGATGGCAATGTTCCGACTTGACCACTATTCATCCAAGAGCCTAAGATACAAGACCTCGACAAACGATTCAAACTGATTAATTTTAATCATATTATGACAATGAGGTTCACTTGTATTATAATGCTATACAGACACATGCGGAATGTCCCAATGACAAAAAGTTAATATAACAAATGTTCGAACTGACAGAATCGAGTCAATTTGGAGCACCTTATGAAACACGTAGTGGAACAGTTTATCCACATAAAGATAATAGCTTACCCGTACATCACAAGCTAAATCATTAAAATGCTTCGGAATGTATAAGTGAAGGGATTCTCCTTTAGACAATATAATACATTAAACCACACCTGTATATTGCTTAGGTATATGGAGTTCCCAGATATAATCAGATTTAATTACATCCACAAGAATAATGGGGCTTTCTGAAAACAGCAAAACATTCAGTTTTATTCTGTTAAAATCGTTTTTCGTTATTTATTTTTTTTTAGCTCTAGGAATGTAAACAATGGATGGGGTAAAATTTGAACTCCTGTAAAACCTCAAAACAAAACTAGAAAAACGAAGAGAACACAAATATTGACGACAAAATTTGAAGTTGGAGTGAATTTATTGGGGGAACATAATAAAAGCAATGTTTCCGAAAAAGCACTAAACAAATGCAGCACTGGTAAAATCAAAAGTCGCGCTAAGCGGACCTCCATAAACACATAATTTCTCTGTATTAAATCCCCATGTAAAATATTTCTTCTGGAACCTTGGGTATAAACGTCACTATAATCTCTGTGACATCTTTTCTCAGATTTTATGATTACCGAAGAAACCAGATCGCAAATCTTTTCCCAACTCGGCTCTAGTACACTGTAATAGGGCAATTCATCATTGTCACAGTTCTCTCATTGTATGACAATTCAAATACTGCGTCATTTCCTGACACGACGCCTGAACACAGCTAACTCGATCACGTTCACATTCCACGGTGTCAATTGTATTGTATAATTGTGATAGATTGAGGTTATGGTTCTTGTTATAATTGTCTACTATCAGGTTTAGATCAGTGGCGTCTATTCACATATCTTCTGTTCTATATTCCTGACAGTTTTGTGGAGTCTCATAGGATTGATCACATGACAAAAACCGTGTGTGAAAACCGGAGGAATTGTTTTCTTCTACATTTGGACTAACAAAAGAATGATCTTCTGTAGCTGGAAGGAAGAAAGAGGGAACACTCTCACCTCTCATTCCTCTTCAATTGGCTGGAATAACATCAAGAATTTCCTCGTACATATGATTTAAATTGTCTTCGTCCGATGTTTCTGGAACACTGACTCGTAGTTTCTTCTTCTGTTTAAGTTTCCGACATCGTTTGGCAGCATACCTTTTTATCCATTAAAGCATTCTAGAAAATAAATATACGTTTTAGTGTCAATCATTTGTTAACAGAACATACTAAATAGATCATACTATAATGTTTTTTTTTTAAAAGCTCAACTAGTGTGTATATTAATGGTTTCTTCCACATTTTTCATCTAAATTAGTTCGGAGGACGAAGTGTCAATGCAATTTGATTTTATGGCTTTAATTTACAAATTTAACATGCTTAATGGAATTTAAAAAGTGTGACTAAATAACTACAGATGAATGTATTCTTACCTGCCTGAATTGTCCTCTTCTGAATGTATATCTGGGTTGTTTCTAAGACTGCGGATGGACTTGGCTGCGGATGGACTAGACCGCCAATGAGATCTATTGATGTGAAGCTGTGATCATTGAAGATCGGTCTGTGTTCAAATCATGTTTATCGTGTCATTTATATACCGGTCTTTTGGCCATCAGAAAGGGTAATATGATTTGGCTTAACTTATGGTGCCCTTAGGCTATTTGGCACCGCCCCAATCTCTACCCATGGGCTTGTTTCCCTTACAATCATATAACAGACAGACCGTCCCTTTCTACAATACCCCTGTCATAGTTAATCAGCTTTTGTCCCCCACCTAACCTCAAGTCTTAATCCAATATTAGAAGTCTGTTTAGAACAGTTCACATCCGGTCTCTGACACATAAGGAGTGGGAAATGGCATATTTGTATATCGAATTAACCCAAACTGAAGTCGCTTGTTGGAACAAAGTCATTCTAATGGTCGTTCATAATTACTCAAGTTTATTAACCTGTTTGATTTGCACAGTAATTTATCAATTCAACATTTGTAAACATGGACTAAAGTAAATAAAAAAAGTGTTTGTGGAGATAACAAACAATGTAAAACATGTTTCTTTGTATGATATATTCAGCTGTTAATGAGACTGTCATAGGTGTATTTCCGTGTTTCTCTGAGGGTTTTGTTTGAGGTCAGCTGAGCTAACATTCCCACCAGGGGGTGAAGTGCTTCACTCTACGAGATTAATCACCATTATCATCTCTGTGTGAAGCCATTAAATCTGTAAACCGGAGCTATTTATTTCCTTTTTACCTTTAGTTTATATTCTATACCATATATATGTTTACCCTGATTATACATCTTTTATGAGGTTTGGGAGTAATAAATAAAAAGTTTGGAAAAATCTTACCATGGCCCAGAAATGTTGGCAAATCTAACGACATTTCAGTTGGATGCTTTTAGAGCATGGTTGTTGCTTTAGTATGGTCTAACAACTGTTTAGTATCTGTTGAAAACAATCGTCATTTTCAATAATTTGACACAGTTCAGGCAGCAGCTTCTATTGACAACTGGATGCTTTAGAGCGATTTGTAAGACACATTCACAAATGTGTTGTGGGAGCTAATCACTTAAGAATTGCTCCTTCTTTGGAAGTTGAAATGTTGTTTAGCCCTATGTTAAGGCCGTAATAAAGTATGTTTGCTTCGGATAAAATATAATGTTGTGTATTCAGCCATTAATAATCTCCATAAAAACAATACAGACAGCTGCTTTCGCTGGGATTTCTTCAAGGAATCGTCAGAATTCTTACAAAGGTATATTTTATTAAATATCTTGAGACGCGATTTCAACCATTTGGATAATTTGACACGGGTATATCAAATTGGAATATTTCACTGTGATGTACGTTGGTTATATATAAAAGGATACTGGAGATAACTGTGAACGAAAGCCCTTGTAACTGGCCTTGTTTGTCAGAAATAAGTTGTAAGTTTAGGTTTGCAGAAAGCCAGTTTGCACACAAGATCAGTTGACCTGACATTTTCGGGTTGGAACGCACGGCCTTTTTTAACGTTTTAACGATATTAATCGGTGTAATTACCTGTTTACATGAAGCCATTGTGCGGAGACAATGTATCCTTGATAATTGTGTAAACTCCATTCGCTTTCCTGTTAACTGAGGTATTTGTGTCATACATTTGACACAAAGCTTTCTCCGAATATTTTGCCCAATTACACCACTTCGGATGAAAATTGTCGAATTATTGCACAGTGATGTTTTTCCCATCCCATTTATTTCTGCACTCTTTTCTGCAGCGCCTGTGAATAACACCTGTAGCCCATAATATAAGCCTGTCGTATCCGTAAAGAGATGTTAATACGGTTGTCCATGTGGTGTCTCTCAAATAAAAGGGTATTATCTTCTTAATCTTCAGTTCAGTTCAGTTCAACTTTATTACGCCCAGGCCAGTTATACTGGTGTATAAGGATACATTTGGATTACAATAATACAGATATAAAGACAATTTCTATATTACAGAACTCTTGTTACACAATATCGATGGAAATGTATTGTTATAAAATAGTTTGATTGTGGCGGGCAGAACAGGTCACAGTTTTAATAAATGAAGATAAATAAATATCATATTCGAAGCCGTCTTACAGCTTAAACATACAGAAAGAAAGAGCCAGGTATTTCCCAATATTTTGCTTTGATGGATTGTTGAAAAGATTATGCAACTTAAATAAATAAAGATAGTGATAATAGTAGATAGGAATTAATTTTTTTCGTAGGTCCTGCAGTGGGTTACAAATAAACAGTAAGTGGTATTTGTCTCCTACTTGGGTACATAGTGTACAGTAACGTCGGTTACGAGTAACATTAACATCCAATAACGAATATTCCCATAACGCATCTCTAACTAATAGATTAAATAAAATATGGTTACGTTATTTTATGATCGATAATAATTATTGTTTCACAGTTGTAATCATGTAATACCCTGGTTATCGTATTTACCTGAGTCTTATGAGCTTTTCCTAGATCAGGGCCAGATATTGAAGTACACCACACACCATCACCATTTGTCTTCTTTGCTCATTCCACTGCCACTAGACGGCTTTCCGGCATTTCTGCTATTATTATGGTTCTTTTTTCCCACATATCTCAATCTTCATGATCTAAGTGGTTTGTGACACTAATTTCCGTTTAAACCCCCAAACATACAAATTACCATACTACAGATTTTAGCGTTAATGTTTGTAAGTCGACCTTTGTCCATTATTATGTAAGGCTCATCGCCTTTGTTGGTTTATCTCTGAATGTGACATTCGGGGTACATCGGGGAATTTACAAGGTTAGCCATCTCAGATTGACTGGGAGTTTTGAAGACAAATATCAATCGAGTTAATGCAATTACATGTATTAATATTTTAGATATTTTTGTCAAAATAAAATTGCAATAAAATTTCTACGGAAAGAGTTAAATATGAGCGGAGGTCAACTCCGATAATTTACAACTAGCATAAAACCGTCACATAAGCTAATAGTTTTATCCTTCATGAATGCAGTCATTCAGCGAAAATTAGCTTTCCATTTAATGTCCACTGGAATCAACATAACCCTGATGTTGTGAAATAAGCTCAATGAAATTGTTGTTGGATATATATACTGTATGTAAGGCCATTCAGTGAAAATAAGCTTTCCATTAAATTTGTTAGCAGCAATCCCTGTTGGTATTTTAATCGCTATGTAGACACCCATGCACGGCTAGGTTTACTGAGTATTAGATTCAAAACAGAAATCAGATTTTGTCACGAACAATAACAGTTTAATCACACTACCTTACAGCTAAAGTCCTGCGATTGATATTTAGTTCCTTAATCCACTCTATACAAGGAAATGACAGCATTCTCACGTTCTCAATCAGATTTTATCACGAACAATAACAGTTTAATCACACTACCTTACAGCTTAAGTCTTGGGATTTGTCCTTAAATGTCCGTTTGGCATTCGCCCTGACTGGAGTGTTCAATCCGCCTCCACTTTTCAACACACAATGGCTCCTACAATACATCCTGCTCTCCAGATCCTTTAGTGAGGTATTATGACCCGTCCTCGTTATTTTGCACTATGTTTACCTGATTTTACGGATAAACTAGTTAAATATAAATAGAATTTGAGTGAAGAGTAACAATCTAAATCCTGTGGAACAGATTAATTTTGTGTGACAGCGCCCCTTTGAATTCTAATCCATTAGGAGAACTAGATATTTTTTTTTTATTAAATTGATTGATGGATTGATTGATTGGTGTTTAACGCCGTGGGCAAGTATATTACGCTTTATATTAGGTCGGTGTACTTTCAAAGATTGAACACACCCATAAGGTGAAGTATTACACATACAAATATAAACAGAGAGAACATTAGAATCAGAATCGATGCGATAACTCAGTTATGAACAGTTAACCTCTTGTAATGTCAGGAAAGTATTAAATACAATATTGTTACCTTTTTACAGTAAACCAAATAAAGTTCCTTAGCAACAATAACAACTGACGCTTGTTTTGAGTTAACAAATTGCATTTTATTTACTGTTCTTCATACGGTTTTTGGAGAAAGTTCTCTGAGTACACTATAAACAGTCCACAAGTGAAAGTTGTAAGAGTATAAAATCCAATGGTTTACAGTTAACACAGATATGAACTCGTCCCACATATCAAAATCTAAATAACTTACAGTCAGAACAATATTGTATTTTAAAACATAGCACCGTTTTGCACAATATGGAAATAGTTCAAAATAATAACATACACACTTTATAATAGTAACATCTGTCTGTCAAAGTTTTTTAAAATTAAGTCAGCTAATATTCTATTTGACCGATGGGCATTTGTTTTGAAAGTCGAGTCCAAATTTGTTTCCCTTTTGAACGGAGAATGTTGTGTTGTCAAACACAATTCTGTTTTTGTAAAAACCAGAGGTGAATCCACAACTGATATATGTGCAGTGTCTGCCGTCAATTCTGAATCCTCGGATATAGAGGAATCCTCCGAGGATATTGAGGACACGGATGTAAAAGATTCCTTCAGAGATATTTGACACCAATTTGAGTGAGTTATTTCGCCGTGAAATGAATTGTTAACGTTATCATTCGGATTGCAATTTCCTCTGCAACATATTCTTGCGCTAAAGGAATTGTCACGAGATTCTTTGGTTGGTTCTGAAATCCCGTTGAGGTCCCAGTCCACATTGTTTATACTAACTACACAGTCGTAATTTTGTTCATAGTCCATGTTGAATTTACCGTCTGGTTGGCTTCGGACAGCACAACAGCAGAACAAATGATCATAATCGCCTATCATATTATCCTGTTTACAGATTTTATTTTGATGATTTGATGGAATTATCCGTTCCTGTGAATTGTGTGCCTCCATAGTTGTCGAAAACCAAACGTTATTGCACAGCCTCTTGTCTTGATCCATATAACTGTTGACAAAACTTTCCTTGTTCTCTAGAATAGATGATTCTTTTTTGTTAGACAAAATATTGGTATTTCCACGCAGAATCAAGTCAGGGATTTCCTCGTAAATGTGATAACATTCCTCCTCTTCACCAGGCCATA